>VCCN01002840.1:1295166-1305249 GCA_006491835.1 Architeuthis dux | reverse complement strand
AAAGACACGGAAAACCCGTCCGTGGAGCCAAGTCATTCATTCAAACAATGAGTACCCACTATTTTTATGTTGTGTACAATGGTAATTATTTTATTGTCATCAAATAAAATAACAAAATGATTTGCTGTGTAAGTCAAATATATTTCTTAATGGGGGGTTGCATCACCGGTCATCAAATGGGCTTAATTTTAGTAACATATAAAAATGTCTGCGTACATTCGATTATAGCATGTCCCCACCCCTATTTTCGCTCAAATTTGGGGACAAAATCTTTTGTATTATACACAAAGAAATACGGTAATCATGTTAATATGAGATTGGTTTATGTGTCTAAAAGGTTTTGTGTAATTCAGTTTAGCGGTTTAGGCTTGCATTGCGTTATATCAAATTTGAAGTAAAATTTCCTTAAAACTTAAAACAATTTTAGTGACGCAGTGTAATAAAAAAAGTTACTCACAATAAAAGTCTCTACAAGATGACATAGATTTTATTAAAATTGGTTGAGTTTTATAAAAGTTATTAGAAAATTAAAGTTGTCGGTTTGTGTAAAAACTCAACTTAATCATGTTATGGGCAGGGTGCTGACGCCCGTGCCAGATTTTACACTAGGAGATGTAGATAAAGAATTTTTTTTTTTTGCTTACTGATTGGTTCAAGTTTGAGACTATGAGCAGGCGTGTATGTCACAAATCTTATAACTATTGCTCAATTTGATCAGTCCATTAATGTTGTAGAAAAAAAAAAATTCAAAAGATATCCATTGAAGATTACATTGTAGATTTTTTAATGAATGTTACAGAGCAGAAAATATAGTTCTCTCTGGAATATATCATATTTTCCCAACATTGAGGACGCTGTGTCTCCAAGAACATACCCAAGTTTTAACTTATCAAAGTAACCTTCAGCCTGCAGGGGAAATTCTTTAGACTTATTTCGAGGAAAAAGATAGTGTCTTCGATGCCGGGAAATATGGTGATCTTTATATGCTCCTAACATGTCCAAGCCAACACATTCTGACTATTATGAATAGAAACATTTTCTTGAAATGTACGAGGGATGTCCGAAAGGTAAGGTACAAACATTTACTAATCCAACATGTTTATTACTATACAAATAAAACATTGTGCATATGTTACCAGCACTACTATGCTACTTTTCCATGTAGTTGCCATCGTGATTGATGCACTTGTCTCATCAGTGCATGAGCACATAAATACCCTCCTCGAAGAACGTGGCATCAAGCGACTGGAGCCACCCTTGCACCTCTGCAATTTCTTTTCAGAATTTGCAACTGATGGGGACTCTCTGGAGCGCATGATCACAGGTGATGAGACCTGGTTGCATCACGTTTGCGTAAGGGTGCAATCCTGCTGCACAACACCAACCCACACATGGCCAACCTGACAAAAGAGTGGCTCCAGCGTTAGGGTTGGGATATTTTATCGCATCCGCCGCATAATCTGAAGGAGCCAAGTCATGACTATCATCTGTTTGGGCCTATCAACAGACATTTATTCAGCGGTTCCAGTCAGATGACATTCATTGCTGTAGAGGTGCAAGGGTACCTCCAGTCACTCGACGCCACTTTCTTCAAAGAGTGTATTTATGCGCCGATGGGACAAGTGCACCAATCTTGATGGCGACTATGTGGAAAAGTAGCATAGTAGTGCTGGTAACATATGCACAATGTTTTATTTGTATAGTAATAAACATGTTGGATTAGTAAATGTTTGTACCTTACTTTTCGGACATCCCTCGTACATGTTCCATGCATGAATTTATTTAATCTGGACAAGACATTTGTAAAGTAAAGAAGATACTTACAGATAAAGGAGCACATTTTTACTTGGGTCTTCTTGCACAACGGACATGCCTTTTTGTACTTCAGTCAACATTTTCTGAGAAGCTTCTTTTTTGCATTGACTTTGAACATGGCCAATGGAAAAAACTAGAAAGGAGAAAAAGAAAGATAAAAAAGTAATGCTTTTTTTTTTGGTTCCTGTATTAATTACTTTCAAATTAGCAATGCTAGTCGCCTGCCTGAAGCACTAGACACTTTTACCTGCAGATCAGCACTCGCGACGTGGACCCACTTTTCAGAGGGTCCTCGTGTTCTAACAATAGCTGCTTTGTTATGAATGGGCACAATTGAATGAAACTTTAGGACCAATCGGAAGAAAGAGCATTCTTCATGACATTGTTTGAACGAACACTCAGGAGTATGCGAAAGCTTTGTGAGAGCCCGGCAAAGTTGGAGTGTTTTCTTTTCAGCAACCAGACATCATGTCGATTTCGTTCAAACACGGGAAAGTAGATACGTTTTTAATCTTTGATTATATGTTACAACCATGTGTCTACACCTTTATGTGTTTTAGCACGATGAGTTTTGATCCAGTGTCCCCCTTGTAAAAAACGGCAAATTTTCATGTGCTCTGTATATTGTCTATTTGTATCTGTTGGGTATGAAAAGTTACAGCCAAAAAAACATGAAGCTTGGTATTCAGCATTTTACGAGAAAAATTTGAGTACACAGTCCAAATTAATTTCTGATGATGATATATACATCATTAGAAAGGTAATTTCCCCAGCTCTCGAATAGTTTAACTTGTAAATTTCTATGTGTTGGGCTTAAATAATTACAGCTGAAAATGTGAAGCTCAGTATTCAGCATTTTACGAGAAAACTTCAAGTACGCAGTCCAATGTCTGGATTGTGAAATTAATTCTGAATTGAGGTATATATATATCGTTAGAGAGAATTTTATCAGCTTTCCAACAGGTATATACACACGCACACACACACACACACAGCTATTTTACGAGAAAAACTTTGGACAGTGTACTTGAGGTTATGGATTGTGGAATTAATTATTGATGGAGGTATATACACACACACACACACACATACACACACACACACACACACACATATATCGTTTGAAAGGGGATTCTATCAGCTTTCTAACAGTGTCTGTTCCCGATTTGTATCTGTTGGGCTTAAAGGGTTACAGCCCAAAATGTGAAGTTAGTGTTCAGCATTTTACGAGAAAACCTCACATACACAGTTCACGTTTTTGGCTGTAACATTTTAATCCCAAGAGATACAAATTGACAAAAAACCTGGAAATTGAGATGTAGGTATATGCTGTATCCCCCGCATCCCCCCCTCTCCATTACAACCACCGATTAGAACATGAAAGAATCAAGATACCAACTTGAAAATCTAGCCCCAAGTATTTTAAACATTGCTCTTTTCAGTGGTTCTTGGTAGAAAATTGTGCAGATTGTTCCACATATACATTTTTGTCATTTTTAATTCGGACCATTTTTGAGACCTTATATCTCAGGATCTAGAAAAGCTAGAAAGATCCATATTGTAACATTTTGTAGTGCATTGACATCACTTTGTTTCGTGCGAGACAGAGCACACAAAGTTATCTAGCTCCTGAGTAATGAATACTTAAAAATGGCTTCTTGGAAATACCAATGAAATTTGGAGCCCACTTTGACATCATTTTCTGAAAATAATGATGCTTTCTAAAGCTATGCTGATAACATTTTCCAAATCTACATATAAAGTTGACCCTGAATTTTCAGGGCAGTAGAAGTTACTGTTGTGGAATGGTTACTAGTTGAAAATGGCAAAAAAATCCATAGTGACTGAACGAGTACAGATATTGAGCTAATATTTTACAGGACTTCATTTCAAACCCAAATGAACATGTGAGTAAAGTTAGAGCAAAATCTGAGATGGTCGAGTGGGGCAATTTCCCAAAATTGGTCTACTTGACACAGAATGACCCATATATATGTATATACCGCCACCAGAAATTAATTCCACAATCCATAGATTTGGACTGTGTACTCGTTTTCTCACAGAATGCTGAATACTTAACTACACATTTTGGGCTGTAACCTTTTAAGCCCATCAGATACAAATTGCACTGTTGGAAAGCTGATAAAATTCTCTTTCTGACGATATATATATGTATATACCACAATCAAAAAGACTTTGGACTGTGTACTTGAAGTTTTCTTCGTAAAATGCTGATTACTTAGTTTCACGTTTTGAGCTGTAACTCTTTAAGCACAATACATATACCGTTGGAAAGCTGAGGAAATTCTCTTTCCAACGATATATATATATATCCTTCATGAATTAAATCCACAATTTTGCCTATAAAGTATACTTGAAATTTCCTTGTAAAATCCTGAAATACCTATAAATTAATACACTTTATTTTACCATAAAATAAAGCGTATTTTTGAATTCCTCATGTCTGAAAACCATGATTTATCCTTTTAAAGTACCCTGATATGTCTACTGGGAGACGAGATATGAAATTCTGTTTTTTTGGTGTGTGCTGGCAGCCATTTAGTTTCATGCAAATGAGGCAGTTCTTCCCAACTTTTTCTTGGGAACATCTTTTTTTCTGAAAGAGGACATCCTAAGGAACATTTTGGTAACCTAAATGTAGAATCATGGGTGGGTGAGGGTGCACTGTAGCCCCTGCTGGCCCCCAGACTACAGTATATGGCATTACATGCTAGACTTAAAACTACTGTTAACAGCACTGTACAGACATCCTCCCCTCTTCCAGATGAAGATTTTGAGACCTAAATGGAGTAAAATAAAGATGTACGACAACAATCCATTGGAATGTGTCATCTGGTTGACTCCAGTTGTAAGAAGTGCAGATGGGTTACAATGTTATGAATCACAGAATGGGTGAGATTGGAATCTGTCCTCAGGTTGACCCATAGTATGAATAGGTTTAAGGTTTCTAGTGTTAGGAGTTCAAAGGGCTGTAGCCAAGATGGTATGGTGGGCCTAAACTGCTAAAATTTAGTTCTTTGAGCACTGGTTTTCATATGATGTTAAAAATGTACAATTGGTTTTCTTATGGATTCATTTTCCTTGTTGTTTGTTTCCATTATTTTGACCTTAATTCTAAGTAGTTACCATGTCCCTTTAATTTTCACACATGCTCTGCTAAGACTGATTTGGTTGTTTCACCATGGGTAATAGCTTTCTAGTGTTCCTCAATGTACTTATTGGAGGTTGGCTGGTCTATCTTTTATATTCTCTACCACAACTGCATAGGATGTTATATATGCAGCCTTTGGTCATATTTTTCACCTGGAAAGGCTATTTTATTTTTGTAGTGAAACTAATTTTTGGGTTGTTGTAGCTGATCCCAAATTTATTTGTTATTTTAGGTTAGGTAAGAGTTAAAAAAACAAACCCAAAAAACAAAAACAAAAAACAAAGGTTTAGGTTATTCATGTGCTCACACATTTATATGCATCAATCTATCTATATATATATCCGGACTTCTCCCAGCCCTAACCGTTCATAGTAGAAAGGGGGGTTCAATTTTCAATGTAAGCTTATGCTAAATTGGTCACTAGTTTGTGCCCACTTGTTCTTTGAAAATTCAGACACTTTTTAGTGAATATAGCTCAATATTTTACACAGCATATATGGGTGGCGGTGATTCATAATTTTCCTTGGAATGGTAGTTATACATGGGGCACATCATATTTTAAGATGTTATTGCAACGGCTTTTGAGTTTGGACCGATGTTGCATTCATTCTTTTGACAGCAATTATCCCGCGGGTTGTATTTAGTTGTTTTTAATTTTAATTATGAGAGAACATGCCAATTTCTGTCGTTCCAGATACATCAGGACCAGGTATGACAAGCTATAATTGGATTCTAATTTAAACACCGGTCGTTAAAATAAAATCAAATAAAACGAACCCTAAATACACGGCCACTGTCCACGAACAGACATCAAAAAATATTCTTGGACATCATGGAGTTAAGCCATATTTTCAAAAACATCCAGAAATATCTAGTATCTAAGGAAGTTTAGCGTCCGAAATTAAATATCTAAAAACATCTAGAATCTAGGGAACTTTAGCGTCCGTAACACCGTGACACAAGAATTGATTTGAATAATACAATGTTTAGTAAACATTGTTTACTCACCATTTGTGGCCATTTCTGAATGTAAAGGTTTTTTTTAATTGAAATCTATGAAAGGTCACTAAATAAATACAGAATAAACGAAACAAATTTTGATTTTTTAAATGTTCAATTCATTTCGAAATTGACGTTTACGGTTAGTGTTAAATTTGATTTTTAATTTATATCAGATATTTTTCTGTGATGGTACTTAAACACACAGAGAACACGTATGTTTAATTCTTTCTTACATTAAAAAGACATACGTAATAATTTGGGACGCTGAACTACACTTCCCCCAATCTGGATTCTAGATGTTTTTGAAAACATGGCTTAACTCCATGATGTCCAAATTCTTTACGGATTTTACCATCCTCTTGAGACCAGCTAGAACAGTAACACTAACAAGAGATGGGTAATTAATTCAATAATTTCAAGTATGTTACATTCTCCACATTAGTAAGAAAGAAGAAAAAGATGACACATTTTTAAAAGATTTTTTTTAGTTCGACAAGGCCATGTTTCGCTGACCGGTACCAGAAAAGTTTGGCGATTTCTGCTACGGAAGACCATACGCGTAAAAATCTCCTGCTTTAGAAACTGGTTTCTCTGGAGAATGTTTTTTTTTTTTTTCCTTTAGAAAGATTGTTTTTAAAGAATTTTAATAATACAATGTTTACTCACCTTAGTTGGTCGTTTTTGATTTTCAAGCTTTTTAATTTAAATTTACGAAAGGGCACGAATACAGATTAAACTTAGGTAGTTGTTTTTTTAATTCTTTAAATTAAAAACAACGTCAACTAAGGTGAGTAAACATTGTATTATTAAAATTCTTAACAAAAAAAAAAAAAAAAAAAAAAAAAAAATTCTCCACAGAAACAAGTTTCTAAAGCAGGAGATCTTGACGCGTATGGTCTTTCATAGCATAAATCGCCAATGGTTGAAATCACCGAAATTCTTCAGGTATCGCTCAGCGAAACATGGCCAAAATGAATTTTGGTTAGAGTCCAAAAAATCTCTACAAATTTAGTTATTAATTTATTCGTTTCCTCTACTTTTTTTTTGTTATTAATTTCCCCCTTTTTCTTCCAAAGATTAAAGTGGACGTTCCACTTGGTTTTTAAAGTTTGCTTACGGTTTTTACAGTTAGTTTGCTTAATTTCACAAGTTAAGTTAACCATTATTAATCAGGTTTTATTGTTCGAATTTAAAAAGTTAAAAAGGAAATAACGAAGGTTTACACTACGTAGTGTTTGTTTATGTTTAATCAAAGATTATTATTGTAGTTTAGATCAGGATTTCTTATTTATAAAAACAGGCAATTTTAACGAGATTAATCACATTTTATTCCCATTAAAAGCATTATCCTTTTTGTATATAAACTTTTTAAAACTTTATTCTGATATCCGGGTTGTTGGATGTTTTCGCCACCAAAATGACGTTTATTTCAGCAGAGACACAGAGACTTCTGTTGGTTCAAAGAAAATTATAGCTACTTACTTATTAAACCGATTTATAACAAAGTTCCAACGAACGAAAATATCATTAATAGTAAGACCATATTTGCTTCCATCCATGTATGTATAGTCATTGATATTAGTCAAGAATACGTACTAGTACGTTTATTTAAGCATCAAAGTTTATGGGATAAACCAAAATTAGAACTTTCACAAAAGATTTCTAGTAGTTAAAAATAATTAAAAATGCAGAAAGACAAAAAAAATAGTCTTGTTAATAGTTAGATTTATAAAAAAAACACCCAGTTAGTCCTAAAAAATTACCGAGACAAAAACTGGAATGCCAGACATAATTTCAGAGGAGGAATGTACTGATTACTACTACAGTGTCGGGAAAACTTCTAACAGAGTCACAAAAGAAAAGATAAAACATATAAAACCAAAAACATACAATTAGTAGTGTTATAAAAGTAACTTGCCTGTTAAAACCAATAATATTCCAAAATAATAACACATATTTCTGTTTTTTGTTGCTGTGTTGGATGATGGTGCACGGTTGCTTGATTTAGTAATTCGATGATACTGAAATGAATGATGTTTTACGAGAACCCCTTTTAAACTACCAGTGCCAGAGTCCGACTTGCTTTTAAGTCTCAAACTTACACCATTTAACTTCCTGTCTCTATTTGGCTTTTCAGATGCTGAATATTTTTTAAGTGGACAGGAAAAAGAAGGAATGGTCAGAGAAACATAACCAACAATAACACTTCCCTCTAATGAAAGCGGATTCTGGGATAGTGTTTAGTACTATTTAGAACATCTTGGAAAGAGAAAATAGTCATAATGAATGAATGTATTGAACATGAAAAGAAGAGATTGGTTAACAACCATATTTGGGCACGCTAAAAAAAAAAAAATGTTTTGCAACAAAACTTTAATTTATGGCAAAAATGTCTCCAATGAATGCAGATAATGCGTTCTTAAACAATTCTTTTCACAGATTCTTCCGGTAGTCATGGAATTTAAAGAAAGAAGTTAAAGACCTAACCGAAGGAAATACTATGATTATTACTAAGCTAAATGATTCCTAAATCGGTGAATGATTCACCAAAGGTTGAATGAAATTGTGTTGGGGTGAATGACTTAATTTACTCAGTTATTTATATTTGTCTACACTTAAAAAAAAGTATAAAGGTCCCTGGCGAGAGAGAGGGAGGGAGGATGTTTGTCTCACAAGTACAACCGGTATATATGATATGCTGAACTACCAGAGTGGCAAATAGTTGTTTATTAGGACCGTTAACTCCGCGATACCCAATTCTTTATTTTATTCAAACCATACAATTCTTAAAAACGTTATATATTTTCATTAATTAGTCGCCCAAAAACCTGTATAACAATTTTCATTCTAATCGGTTCAGCAGTTCCAAAATTCAATATTTTTGGCATGTTGTTGACACATGGTTAATATGTTTACATATAAAATGTAAACAAACAATCGGATCGACCGTAACTCACCATTTTTCAATTCCTGAGGTTTTGTCAACATTATCGCCAAATTTAAGATAACATTTTTTAAATTAATATGCATTTATATAAAGCGCCCTTTCTCGGGAATCTCAATACTCAAGTCCCCACTGGACAAAAGTGCTTGAAAACCTGTGTAATCATAGCAGTAAAATATAAGGCCTGCTAAAGAAGAGTATCAACGTATGGTCAATATTTAAAGAAAATGCAACGTGTTAATATAATTAATATAAAATATGCTATTTACATAACACAGGGCATGAGTATCTATTTGAAAGTCACGAAACAAGAACGTTTTTATTCAAATGGTTCTTCAGACGATTGAACTCCTTGTTATTTGTGTTGTAAACACGACGTTTCAGCCGATCCATTCTTCGGCCTTCTTTAGGTGGAAAATCCGAGTATGATGGGTTAAACAGAAATTATGTTTAAAGGGGGGTAGCCCTTATAGTGCAGGGCCCGGGTGTTTCCGTGTCTTTGTCTTGTCAGGTTTAGATTTGTTGAAAAGTGGAAGCCACATCGGGTTGAAATCCGCACTTGTCTGGCTAAATGCATTTAGTCGACATTTTGATGTGAGCTGCCTCTTTGATTTTTCTCTCAAAAACCTGAAGAAGGCCGAAGAATGGATCGGCTGAAACGTCGTATGTACAACACAAATAACAAGAAGGAGTTCAATCGTCCGAAGAACCATTTGAATATTAATGACCCTTCTCAAAACTATAGAAAAAGAACGTTTTTATTTTTGATTTAACTCTTTCTTCCCTGATAACGCCTCTGGGCGTGATCATAAATTTCACTCATGCCCTGATCACACGTAGAAGCGTGATCTCGTATTTGCATTATTTCACGGGCAACAAAACAAAATTACTAAAAAAACAGATTTGAATTTAAATCATACACAAATTTAAATCACGACAATGCCAATCAATCCATAATAATACCTTTTTAAATGAACTTTTTGCTGGTTTTATTTCTCTGAACTTGGAAGTGATACATTGGGAATAATCACTGAAAATTTAGTAAGCATACATTCAATATTAAAAGAGATATAACAATTTATCTACTGCTCTTTGTATTTTTTTTTGTTCTGTTAAATTAGTTTAAGGGCACACAGGCACATTGTTAGAG
>VCCN01002840.1:1284259-1294968 GCA_006491835.1 Architeuthis dux | reverse complement strand
GGAATAACGAAGTTATTCAATTGAGAAAAAGGATACGACGACAGACACACATAGCGAATGATAGTCCCCGGCTTATTTTCTTATATATTCTTTTGTTGTAAATATGTTCAATAAGAAAACATTATTTCTAAAAAATCTAATTCTAAGTTCTAAGACTTTAGTTATTTGCTAGCTTTGTGTTAACTAGAGCAATTCTAATAATTTTTCTGTGTTAATTTGTTCGTCACTCCAAGTTTTCTTTACATATTCTTAAGTCTTTTTCCCATCTTTCAAAAACGCTTAAAGCCCTCCATACATGTCGTCTGCTATTGTTGACATGGCCTGTCGATCACTGATCGATATCCGATCACCGATTATACCAACCCCTACTGTTGAAAAAAGCTATATTTCATTGTTTTTTTTTTATGCAGCATGTGACGATTTTTACCACATTTCAGTTGAGTAATGATGAAACTAACTTTTGCAAATAAAAGTATATCAATTGTGAGTGTAAATTATTTTTAGTAGATTTTTTAATTAGAGAATCTCAATTTTTTTTAATTTTAAGACCTGTCAACAAAATGGCGTCAAAATTATTGATTTATCGATTAAAAAGTAAACATTTATTTTAAAAGTTTAATTCTACGTTGTAATCAATGAACATTTGTTTTCTTTTTTTATTTACAATAATTTGGACTTTCCTTTTTCTAACAAGAACAAGAAAAAACTTGAGAACACATTTCTTTAAAATTTAATTATGTTTTAAAATAGGGTGTCGACGATTTAAAAGGTGCCGTGGGTATATCTATAATGTTAAAAAAAAACATTAATAAAATGAACTTTTAAGAAATGAGTTAATTTAGGCTTTTTGCTCGTGATACAAAATGAATTTTGTAAAAGATTATACACAAGGGAGAATGAGGTGAAAATAATCAGAAACATGAGGAAATTTAGTCACGGGGGATCTCTTTCGTTAACGGGGGCAAAAGGCTTGGTTTGCCCGAATTCTCACACGGTTTTGCCCTAATTTGGGGGCTGGGGGGAATAAAATTTATTCAGAAACATTTATGATGATACAAGAAGCCTTTGGTGACGAAGTTCTCGGCAGAACACCTGCAGAAATGACAGAAGTGTTTTAAAGAATGTCGATTTCACACTAAAGACGATGATCACTCAGGTCGTCTACCAACTTCGAACTCTTCCGATAATGTCACAGCGGCGCAGAAAAAGTCCTTGAAGATCGTCGTCCCAAGATGTTTCTGAGAATGTTATCTCCAGATTTTGAGCAGGGTGAGGTCCGAATGCAGAAGATTATTTTTACAAATAAATAAGTGGAAATGTAAACACATTTCAAACATTAAAAACAAGAAAGTAATGAGTGATCCGGCATTTTTCACTTACATTTGAATCGCAGTTTTTTAGCACTAGAATTGACAAAAGAGTAAAGTAAAAAAAATGAATCAAAGAAATTGACCACAGAACCTGGTAACCAATAAAGAAAAATAAGAATAAGACGGAAGACATCTTATTTATGTTCGATGAAAAGTAAAATATTGAATATTTGATTTATGATTACTTGGGGTTTTTTTTATTCATAACATTTCTTTATCTAGATATTTGAAAGAAATTTAAATTATGCTTTGCCTTTAGCACCCGTCGTTGGACATAGACCTTCCCCAAGATTCTCCAGACCTTTCTATCATGGGCGTCGCGGAGCCAATACTTTCCGAACTTGTCTAGTTCGTCACGCCATCTTATTTCCTTTCGGACTACAGTTTTGCATAATTATCTCTGGGGATCCACGTTGTGAGTCGTGATGTCCAGTGGTTATCTAACATTCTTGCAACATGACCAGCCCATTGCCATTTGAGTTTCCTAATGGATTCTATATCTCTGACTCCTGTTTTTTCTCTAATATACTGTGCTGTCTTGCGGTCTCTCCATCTGAACCTTTCTTGTGCACGTTGCATGGTCCTTAGTTTGAGAGCCAGTCTCTTGGTTAGGTTCCATGTTTCAGCTCCATAGTTGACTATCGGGAAGATACATCAGTTGTAGATCCTTCTTTTTAGGACCAGTGAGATTTTCTTGTTCTTGAAGGTTGAGCTTGCTCTACAGAAAGCTTGCGAACCTAGAGCGATTCTTCGCCTGATGTCTTCTTCGTTTGAGGTCTTCATGGAGATTCGTTGTCCTAGGTAGAGGTGACGTTAAACTGCAATAAAGAAAGAATGAAAACAAGAGACAGTGTTTATAACAAGGTACCGAATCAATAAGTTCATGAATCAATAGAGAAACTAAAACTATATTTCTTCAGGTGCAAATGAATATATCTAAAGGGAAGTTTAGCTTGTCACTACTAAAACCATGAAAAAGGGCACCTGAAAAAATAGTCTAGGATGTCATTTTTTTAGTTAAAACGCGAACAAACACCAGAGAAAGTATTTATTATATCAACAAGTCAATTGAAGAAATCAATTGTAATAGTGACTATTGTAACTACAGCCCGGATTTACGTGAAGGAAAAGGGTCTGACGCTTCTTACTGATGTACATAAACGATCTTTATTCTCTGAAGTCTTAGTACAATCTGGCGACTTTATTCTCTGAAGTCTTAGACAATCTAGGTACAACGTGTTAGTACAACATTTAGTACAATGTCTAGTACAACGTGAAAACGTAATTTGCCCTTCCGGTTGTAGATTCTCTTAGGACTCTGTGGTCGTGATTCTGGGGGGAAGAAAATCGTGCAGGTTGGTTTGCGAGAATGATGTGGTGGAGTCTCGGGGCTTTTAATATGGGCAAAGAAATGCGCGTGTGTGTGTGTCAAAACATGTGTTTTCCATTAATTCCGGTGTCATAAGGTCAAAGTTATTCTGACCCCAGCTTCGGCGCGATCAAATCTGGAGTCACCTTTTTGTGAGATAGGGATATCCACAAATCTACCAGGGATGTCCCTGGAGACTTTTGGTCCTACTTAAATTCTCTTTAGTGGAGACAAGGCCGGGCGAAACGACTTTGTCCCTTGAGGGCATCGCTTTTTATCATGAAGCGTCATACGATGACGCCTGGCTGCTCCCTACCCCAATCCTTCACCGCTCTTTGTGAAATCATTTCCTCAATTTATTTCTGTACTGGCGACATTTACAACTATTACACTTGTTGCGGTTATATAGGAGGAGTGTGTGTGAGAAGATAAGATTTTTCCATTTTGTCGAGGAAGACAAATTTACCTCTGATGTATCCAACAATCATAAAAATAAAAATAAAATAAACATGTAGGTTCAAGAAGAAATTCAACAAGGTAGTGATAACAATTTACAACTGAGTTTTATTCAGTTAAACTGACAACAAAATAGAAATTGTTCAAAGTGAGGAAAAGGTAATATGTAAGTTGGAATTAAAGTGTAATGGTAGTGAGTAGGGAGTGAGTTTATGAAGAGAAACAGACCACACGTGTGTGTGAGTGTGTGTGCTATGTATCACCAGGTGTGTATCTATAACAAAACGTAGAGACATTCCAATGTATGTATGCGTAAGTGATAGGAGACAGTAGTAGTAATTTCACTGTTGGAAGGAGAAGTGTGGTCTTCTTGCGTTGGTGCTGATGATGAGAGTTGAAATTGAAATGCTGTCTCCCTGTTCTCTTTGAAGCTGAATTCGTAATTTTGAATCTCCCACTGCCAGTTACATTGTGAGGTTTATTTTTATAAGAAAAAATCGTCTCCTGGCAAGGGTTTAGGAAGTCGGCTCTGAATATTATTTTAATGTAGATATTTAAGGTTTTCCAAAAGTTAATACTTTTTTGGAGGGAAATTGGCGCGAAATCCTGGGAGCCTGTTTTTGCACTTAGGTTTAAGTGGTCCTACACACGCCATTGCAATGTTTATGATTTTATATGGTAGCACCAACATTAAAGAGTCTGGGAAGATTCACAAGCATAAATAATATGCTCTAAGTAGAATAAATTGTATTGAAACATGTCATAAAAAATACCGAGACATGTTAGAGAGGTTGCAGAGGAGAGCTACGGAACTGGTGCCACAACTAAAAGACCTGCCATATGAAGACATACTCAGAATACTACAGCTACCCACTCTACAATACAGAAGATTGAAAAGTGACCTGATACACATCTACAAAGTGACACACCGCATGGTAGAAATGGACGCAGATACTCACTGTAAGATGTGCATACAGAACAACCTCATGCTACAGGGAACACTAAGAACAACAATCAGAGGTCACTACCACAAATACCAGATACACCAACACCACCTTGGTATTAGAGACAGATTCTTGACATCAATATCCCTTTCATACTGGAACCCCCTTTCAGACGAAACAGTAAACTCTATTTCTGTTAACAAGTTCAAAAACAACCTATCAAAAGAAACTTGCTTACCACACAAACATAAACATTTATAAAATACTCACACCTTAAATGCCAACCCCTATTACATCTGTTAGATGTATCTTCAGTTGGTACTCTTTATGATACATACTTTATGATAAATAAATTTGTTTATGACTTTGAGAAGGGTCATTAACATTCCAAATTTTGGTAGGTCAATTAAATCTCTTTTAGAAACTGTCAACATAGGTTTCTTCAGTTTTCAAGTTGGTCTGGCTGGCTATGTATATATCACGCACACAGGCCACACCGATGGAGTTAGAGGGCTGAAAATATAATCATTTACTCCTTATTATGTCTAGAAAAAACGTTTTTCATAGTGGAGGTGGGGGTCAATTTGCAATGTAAGTTTATGTTAAATTGATCCCTTAGTTTGTGTCCAACATAATTCACGCTTTTTTGTTGTTGAAAATTCAGACCTTTTTTTTAGTGATCACTTCCCAAACGAAAGGCGAGAGAAGTAACTTGTTCATTGATCACCCCCAACACGTCATGCTGTCAAAAGACAGACGGTTTCTATTGAGTGACTAACCAGACCTGTTTTCTGTAGCCCACGGTGTTTTGTTATGTAGTGAACATCTCTGTTCCTTCAAAAACAAAACCTATACGACCTTTCCAATGCTGTAATGATTCTTATTCTGTCCTCCTCTACTGTGATCTTCCTAAAGAGAGTTTGTTTCTTTTCTTCGTATGACTTTTGTAGATGATGTTTCAATCCTCAGCAGCCGCTGCAGAAATGAAGAGAAAACTGTGAGGGTGAGGCTAGTCCGACAGGAATACAAACATGAATATAACAACTTAAAAAAATCGTGACACCTCACCAGAAGGTTACATTTTGACAAAACTTAGATACATATGTTGCAAAGTGTCGGCAGCTGGACCTATCGGAAATGTGAAATACGTGTGTATATATTTTGCACGTATGCATGTCTATACACACGGCATGTATGTGTCTGTATACATGCCACAAACACGGCTATTTCTAGCTATTTTTATAGACTAATCTAACCATTTCAGCCATTTAAATGGTCCTAAAATGGCTAACAATGTTTTTGGGGCATTTTGGCGTTTCTTGACGTTTTTTGAGGCTGATTTAGCGCGAAAAAATGTTTTGAGTTGGAAACCCTGCCTAGACTCCCCAAAAATGTTTGACCTGGCCCCACTGTTGATTCTCAGATATGGTGTATCCTCTCCCCCACTAGAGCCTGACTTGCTCGTTGTTTCAATGTTCATAGCTTTCCTGGTGATTGTCTTGCTTTTGAGTTTCAGGCTCGGTGGCATAGAGGGCCGGATCGGAAATGTAGGCCCCTATTTCAAACTGCTCCTTGAGAATTTTTGTAATCAGTGCTAAGTACATGTGATTTATGTATGGGTATATACATGTACGCCTCTGGAGTAGCCCCCCCCTCAAAAACGTAGGCCCGGTCCATCTAGCCTCATTAGACACCCCCACCCACGTCCGGGCGTGGGTGGTATCAGAACCTCCTCTCGGCACCTAGACAAGAATGTTAAATGGTTGGAAAACCAAGCGAGTCTATGATAATTTCTCTCTTTGTCTCCATTGTAGGATTAGGTCAAATCCGTATTGACTATAAATGTATTGTTTATAACTTTGAGATGAGTCATTAACATTCCAAATCCGTGAAGAAGATTCAATTGTCTGGACAAAATATGGAAGGTCATACATTTGTTTTATATGAGAAGGAAGAAAAAGAATCGCTTAGCTTAAATCTTTTTATATAACATTCTAAAGTACTTTATTAGATCAATTGATTGATTTGTTTAGCGGCATATCAACCCTTGATGGGTCATTTAATGCCGAAATCAATTTAAAATTCTGAAAGTCCGAAGCTTTTTGTTTGAAAAAAAAAAGTTTTTAAGTAGAGTCTTGCGACTTTGGTGAAAGGTTATTATTTTTTTAATAGGGTCTTGCGACTTTGGTGAAAGCTGATTATTTTTTTAATACAGTTTTGCGACTTTGGTGAAAGGTTATTATTTTTTTTTAATAGAGTCTTGTGACTTTGGTGAAAGGTTCTTTTTTTTAACCCCCTGCAGGGTATGCAGTCGGCGTATGTACTTTATTCGCAAAACGAGACAGAAAACAACAGCATTGTAGAAGACACTGATCAACAATAATGTTTAAAGAAACTAGTCCATTTTGGATCACAAAAAATTGACATTAAAAATAGTACGCAAAAACGCAATTTTTTACGAGTAACTTTGTTATTTTCTTGTAATTAAAACCAAAATTAAAACTTCAAAAAAGATATTTAAATTATTGTAATACTTTTTTGAAATGTTTAGCTACGATCATTTTAGCTAGTTGGCACAAGGAACATATAAATAGTACCATATAATCCGGATATAATGAGTTATGTATGCGAAAGGTGTATCTGGTCTGCACCCTTACGAACAAAAACATAGCGTAATGTATTTATTTTTACATTACAAAGGAACGGACTCCGGCTTTTATATATATAGATAATTATTAATCGGCGATACCATAGCGTACGATCTACCGCAGTATCTGTAATATACAGTACTGTAATGTGCGGTCTACCAAGACCCTACCTGACCTGACTGATCCGATTACTAAATGTAGACCACTAGCAAACATTAGTTAACAATTTTAGCCTCTACAATGCTGTTGAAAGATTTCTACAGAAGTGTCATTTTGATATGAGAAACTGGGGTTGCATTTTTAAGAGAAAACAATCTTCTGGGCGCAACACCGGAAGCAGAGCCTTGTCATCGATGTAGTAGTTTTATGCATGTAAAAAGAAAACGTAGCAGAGGTGGGGAACACTGACCTGTACTTCGATGTCCTCGTACTGGGTGCTAAACATCTTACATGTTTTGTTTATACGCTGATCATTCATAATTTCTATAGAACAATTTGTTTTCATCACCCCGCAGTGTAAATATCTCAGCTAGACCGCACGCTATAGAAGAAATGGCCCAGTAGACCACACGCTATAGTAGAAACCTATTAATCACTCTATAGCCGAACGAATCTTTTTAATAATCTATTTCGCACAAGTCGTGATATTGGTGTGCGTAATATCATTATTACTCATGAAAGGCCTTTAAGTAAATAGTAGGGGAGCAATTGTCATCCCGTGGGATTTTGAATAAAGGGAAGGAATGAGTACCGGGAATACATTGCTAATATGGTCTACTAACATGTACTACTAGGTATTTAAGCTGAATGTGTGGCATATGGTCTCTGTGTTGTCATTAGTTCAAGATGACCGCCGCTATGGAGACTCACTCAGATTTTCATAAATAACTGGTTTAAAAAAAATAAATATTGCATAGTAATTATTTGTTCCGCATAAAAAAGAATAAAAAAGATTAATAGCCATTTTTTCATTGCGACTGAGCCGTAAGCTCTTATCAAATGTATTTGTCACAGAGCTTCCCCATATCTCGGTAACTATTAAAGATAGAAGCATGTGATTTTCACCATTCGATAACATGTGTTTTGAAGATTCATTTAGATTTTTTTTAAATACCTCAGAAACTAATGAAGATAGAAACATGGGTTTTCATCAATCGATAACACACTATTTAAAAGATGTATTACGAATGCAAACAAGTGTGGTGGTTTCTTGTAGTTGGGGAATTATGATGTTTTTCTGAAGCAGCTTATACAGATATAAAATACAGTAGCTAAACACAGCATACACACAACGTTATTTTATATCCGTATTTGTAATAGTCCGGGAGCCAGCAGGGGGCTACCGTGCACCCCCCCATGAATCTACATTTAGGGTACCAAAATGTTCCTTAGGATGTTCTCTTTCAGAAAAAAGATGTTCCCAAGAAAAAAGTTGGGAAGAACTACCTTATTTGCATAAAACAAAATGGTCGCCAGCATACACCAACAAAACAGAATTGTATATCTCGTTGAGTGGAACGCCTCTGTGGAAACGTCAGGCGACAAATCTTGACTGAACAAAGATGAAGCATAGATCGGTCTTTTTATAGTAAGAGGTGCGTGGTGGATGTGTGACTGGTCGAATTTGTGGTGTGTTGAACTGGGTATCGTCCAAAATCCAAGATGAAATGTAAGGTGACAATATACATCGTTATGCCAGACTTATTGTCTATAAAGGGTATCAAGTTCGAGTCAAGTACCGTAATTTTCATGTTCCGAAAGGTTTATCTGAGAGTTGTACTCGGAAAGATTAACTTGGTTCTCGGAATAGACATCTGGTTGTTCCAAAGAAAAATGGTGTGCCAAGTGTTTTCCACTTGTTCCTCGGAGTGTGTAAGTGCAAAAATACGTATCTGTCCGTTACAAGTCTGGCAAATTTGGGTGCAGTTGGGATCAGCACGTTTCCACTCCACCATCTGGTAATGAGCTCTTAAAATGTATGCTGTTAGTGCTGATCTTGTTGGGGAAGATTTTCACTTTCTGTATCTTTTTTGGTGAATGTATACCAACGGAGCAGTCCGCTGTTTTAAATCTTTGTTCCAGTTAAGTAGACTTAACAAATGAACCTCTCAATCAATTGTTCATCAGTACACACGACGAGACAGATACAAAAATAATACTTTACTGTCTTTACGGCTCGAGTCATAACGCTACTACCCTTCATATTTCTTCATCCGGCACAGATGTTTTTGTACTTTCACTCGGGTGGTCAACGTTGTTCCTTTCATAACATTCGGATATTACACCTGAAGAAGGCAGATCGGCCGAAACGTCGTGTTAACAACACAAACAACAAGAAGGAGTTCAATCGACCGAAGAACTATTCCAAAATAAATATGAGAAGCAACAAGGAAGATTTCCTAGTTGTCACTTATCGCCATTCCTCATGTCCGGACACGGTTTTGCAATTGGTAACTTCTGCGATGTGTTTGCGATGTTTTCTTGCAATGTTGCTGGTCGACTACATAGGTAAGCAACTACGTAACCCAACGCTTGTCCTGTGGACACGGACATCGACCACGGCGTAGCGGAGGAGCCAAACGTATGTGTGTGTATTACGTGATAAAATAGCGCCAATTGTATTTTCTTGAAGATAAAACAGCCGATGACACGAAAAGATGGAAGATATTTCGAAGAGATGTTCATGCCTGCGGCGGATCAGAAGAGATTCTGATCGTGTGAGCTCTTCAAATCTTAGATAAATGTTCATGACACTCGTTCAATCCAGAATTAGCGTACTTTGCAGATCTTCAGATGGCATCTACCGTAGCGTGATGGTTAGAAATCTAATCTCGCAAGCCATTGCCAGTGAGTTTATTTATCCTTGAGTGCTCCATTATTGTAGTCATGTGATAGATATCTACTCTTCTTGCAGATCTTTAGAAATACACTTACAGTAAACAAACTTAAAAGACTTAAATGCCTAATGTAGCATATCTCATTCAGAGCCGCTTATGTGTATATTGCCTGAGACATTCACACACAGAAAGTGGCAATTTGAAAAATCTATTTGACATGTTTCGCCTATTCAGCTTCATCGGAAATACAGTTGAAAACAAAAGTTTCAAAAATAGAATTCAGCTCACGTTCTGCATCATACCGTAATGGACAGGGCAGATATTCGTGATTTACATATATTTGTATTTCATTATTTCTGATGAAGCCAAATAGGCGAAACATGTAAGATACATTTTCTAAATTATCATACATATCATAATCTTGTCGGATTCTATATACAAAATAATACACACAGGAAGTAAAAGCCTCTACAAAAAGATTAGTAATGATACATGAAAGTATTCAAATTACAAATGAGTTATCATTGAGCAAAAAAAAGGCGTCCTCGAAGATGAGTTTTAAGATACAAAAATACAATTTCCTGGAAGTAGTTGTGTCTCTTAATAAACTGAGCCACTCTGTTGGGATTCTGAGTTGAGGGCCAGGGATTGGAGTCTATATATCATCCAATGTTGCTGGTCGACTACAGAGGTAAGCAACTACGTGACTCAACGCTTGTCAGGTGGACACGGACATCGGCCACGGGTCAGCGGAGGAGCCAAACGTATGTGTGTGTATTACGTGATAAAATAGCACCAATTGTATTTTCTTGAAGAGAAAACAGCCGATGACACGAAAAGGTGGAAGATATTTCGAAGAGATGTTCATGCCTGCGGAGGATCAGAAGATATTTTGACGGTGTGAGCTCTTCCTTACACAAATGTAGATATACGACGACGTTTCTATTTGTAGACATCATTTGTATTTATTTAATATATTTTGAGTGACTCATCTCGCTTGAAAAGCAAAAGAATAGTCATATGCTTTTCATGAATATATTTACACAGGTCTGGTTAGTCATTCAATAGAAACCGTATTTTGGCAG
>VCCN01002840.1:1201250-1213766 GCA_006491835.1 Architeuthis dux | reverse complement strand
TCTCTCTCTCTCTCTCTCTCTACCTATTTATCCTTTTCCTACCCTTCTTTGTCACGTAAGCATTATTTCTTGTTTGCTTCTCAATGACCGGAACTTGCTGATTTCATTGCCTGTAGCCTGACAAAAACCGCTCATCGACGTAAATATTGCCAGCAAGGAGATACAATAAAAGCTAGAATTGTTCAGCACAGTCGGAAACATTGAATGACGGGCACTGAAACAGTCTATTGTGAACATATGGAATAGAACCACCGGCACTTATCTTCGTAAAAGGGATTGACGCAGACAGAAACATCAATATTTATGAGATTTTATAAAGTAGGAAGTTCGTGAAAAAGACTTTCACATTATGGAATTAGTTGTGCCTATGTTAGGAGGTTTGATGGTGCAGACAATGTATGAATTTGTTCGTTAACCTACTTATTGAACAATACAATTTTACAAGCCTGGCTGCTGCTCCACTCCTACTTCTATTCCGACTGAAGATGATTACTGCAACTTTTCTATTGTATATATAATAATTAAATTCGTAGATATGAAGACTTGTCAGTTTGGTTCAGTCGGTAAGAGAACCGGCTACTAATCACTTTGTCGTGATTTCAAATCACGGTAGGGAAATGATAATTTATCTCTGTCAACGAAGATGAAAAGAGATATATGTTTTTGGTCGCGTCTATTTGTTGGTTTACATTTTTCTTGTTCGCAAGGTATCTCCAAAAGTTCTAAATGAATTCCATTCAGATTTTCTTGAAAGGTGGACAATAGGCAAAGGAAGAACTGATTCAATTTTGAGCGTATCCATGCACAATTACCACCCCTACGTCATAGTTATATGTCCAAAACATATAATATCGCCAATTTATTTTCCTGTCTGCAAGATATCTCCAAAAGTTCTTAATGAATTTCATTCAGATTTTTCGAGGTATGACCTCTCGCGTTGCTTTCTAATTTTATAAATGTATTTATTTATTAGAACGAAATAAGTCCTTGCGTATTTCTAACATAAATTTTCGTAGATATGTAAGACTTGTCAATTTCAGTCGGTAAGAAAGTCACCTACCAGTTAGTTGGTCGTGATTTCAAATCACGGCAAGGTAATGTTAATTTTACATATCGGTTTGGTTTAACGTGACGACACAGACAAACAGAGAATCATTTACGCCCCTAAATTTGGTGAGGATTGTTCTTGTTCTAGTTGTTATGGTAGAAAAACTCTAGACTTGGACTGGAGTTTGACTATATTGTCTGGGTAAAAAAACAATGTATAATAAAATATGATGAGCACCCCTGGGCACACTGGGAAAATATTATGTATGTACATACACACACATATTTAGTAAGCTTAGCTTTGCCTAGTACAGTGGTTGCCAACCGGTGGGGGTGATTCCCCCCAGGGGGGAAATTTGAGTAGTCCAAGGTGGGGGGGGGATAAGGATATTAGGTAAAAATAAAAGTCCAGTCTAGAGATAGTGTTTTCTGCATTTCTATCTATCAAGTCGAAGGCTCGAAATAAGCTCGAAGTTGAGAATTATTTAAGATGTGCTCTCTCACTAATAGACCCACAAATCGAAGAACTAGTAGCAAAAAACAAGTACGAAGATCACATTGATGTGTATATCAGTTACGATAGCAGAATTCTTAATTTTTTATAATGAATTAGAATTCCAAATGATGTGTTCTAATTATTTTCGCTTGCTTTCTTTGAGTAACAAATACACAGCAAAAAAAAAGATTAAATTGCATTTTCTTTTTCTCGCCGACTAGAATCTCAATTCATGGTGTTAGTTTGAGGTCAAATTTTAACAGCAATTTGATCTTGGAGAATCAAAACTTTCAACCTTTCTCCTTGTATATCATTTCCGTTGTGTTCCAGATCAGTCAAGTTGTCAGCTTTTTGTAGCTTTGCTTGAAGAAGAGGCTAATGCTGTCAAAAGTTTGAAAAAAGAAAAAAATAGCAATACAGGACATAGTATTTTAGGGATTTTTCGTTTATCCCCAACAGACCAAAATGTTTCATAATCAGTGAGAAAGTCTGTATAGCAGCATAACCAGTCGGAAAGTCTGACGTCATGACCCGTCTTCCAAATCCACCAGTTGAAAAATGACTACTTAAATAGTACCAGGGGAATCTTTTATCAGTTATGACATCCAGTTTATATTTGATAACAAATTTTGATAAGTGTTCGTCATTTTATCGATGTTTCACCTGTTTTTTTTCCCACCGGAAATTCGAGCAGACGATAAACATAAGCCAAGCAATCATGATCCATTTCTACACAGCCAGATAATACGACAATTGTGTCTGACATTTTTCAGTAATAGTCATCATCATCATCTTCATCAGCCGTTATAAGTCCACTGCTGGACGAAGGCCTTTCCCATCTCCTTCCATGACAACCTATCTTGTGCTAATCTCTGCCAAGTCTTACCGGCAAACCTTTCTATCTCGTCCCGCCATCTTGTGTCTGGCCGTTTCCTACTTCTTTTACTATCCCATGGGCACCAATCTGTTAATCTTTTCCCCCATCTATTGTCATCTCTTCTCGCTAGGTGGCCGGCCCATCTCCACTTTTGTTGTTTAATTAGTTGTATAATATCCTTTACTCTAGTCTTTTTTCTGATCCATGTTGATCTTTTTCTATCTCTCAGCGTTACCCCTAGCATTGCTCTTTTCATGGCTCTCTGTGCTATTCTAAGTTTGTTTTCTGCTCGTTTGGTTAATTTCCAGGTTTCGCAACCATAAGTCATGGCTGGTATTATGCAGCCGTTATATACTTTCCGTTATAATATTGTATTTCTGCTTCGGCTGCAAGTTTCGAGATACCTTCATATTTATGCGTCGTATATCATTTTTATTGTAATATTGTGTTATTAATAAGAAGAAAGATTGTAGAAAATCTTCACGTAAAAGTTATTTATATAAACAGTTTAAATATAATTATAGTATAACGACAGTAATTTTAAAATAAAAGCGATCATTAAAAATTATAAAACACGCTTCAATAAGCAAGAGAAATTGCGAAATAAATCTTTTTCTAAGCGAACATATCTACCAATACATATTCAACCATCAAAGAAGGGACCAACTTAAAATGGCCAGCTGGGAGATTTCCCGGTGGGCCGGTTCACCACTGGTTGAATCAGTGAAATAGAGAATAATTCATACTAAATAATATCACTTACACTTAATCCCAAGTCGATGGCTTCCGTGCTGTTCCAAGGCGCTTCCGTCAACTTTTGTGGTACTAATTCAAGGAATCCTTCTAGTTGTTTGGTGTTGATCGATGCCAACGTTACCTAAATATACAAAATAACATTAATATATATAATATATTAAAAGGCAATATCTTTAATGACGGTACACAAATCTGTCCCATCGAAAGGAGGTGTTCACATTTTACGGACAATTCAAGATTGAAATACTGAAGCGCTCATTTGATATAAGGTAGTTACTTACTAAGCTTACCTTAGTTTTAGCACAAGGCCACACACATGGGGAACCCAGTGAGGATTGAACTTACTACATGGTAATGATCAGTGAGCACAGCTTGCTAACAATTATACCACGACGAGGTGTCCATTTGTTATAAGGTAAAATATACTAATAGTATTCCCACTCTATTATCATTATTGTCCTAACCTCTGGACGACAGGAGTTGGCTTGTGTTATATTTAGAAGCACTTCCTGCTTGTCTAGACAGTTGACCTTGGCATCAACCTCAGCGTCTCGAATCTGCCGCGCTTTTAGGTAAAATCACCAGTTAGAGTCAACTCGTGTACAAAACTGGTCGCACCTATTTGGCGTCTCCTAAATCAGTACCGTATATAAAGATCAGCTAAATCTTCTAAATGCTTACCACACTCTATTCTATTTTCCCTCCCTATTGTCTCAACTACTAGCCAGTACTAAAGCCACTAACTAATGCTAATACTTAAGAAAAAACAGATAAACTGAAAGAATGGACTGATCACCTTGTGTTTCTACATAGAAAAAAAGGTAGGTTGACTTTTATATATCTTGTTTGACTTCGTGACTTCCTTCAAAGCCCAAGTCATCGCAATCATCATCATCATCATCTCAGAGGTATTTGATGGCCATTGCTGGGTGGGAGTCCAAGTGACAGCTAGTCTCTTAAAGTCTTCAGTACTCTTAGGATACTCGACGACTTCCACGATGCCGTGATCTCAATCGTGAGAGTTTATTCTCGGATCTCCAATTCCTTCAATCTCTTTGCAAGAAACTGCAGGACCGTTCTCAGTATTCCAATGATTATGGGCACTGCCTTTACTTTCATGTTCCATACTTATCTCCCTTTGGGGGCAAGGTCCTGATATTAATCTGTCCTGCCATTCTCCTTCATTCTGTGGTCCGTTGGAAAATGACTGGGTTGCTGGTGGCTTGTTGAAAATCGTTTTAAAGATTAAGAAGTATCAATGACTCATTGTAAGTAAAGTAAAGTAAGAAAAGCACATGAATATTTAATTCACTTACATCAAACACAACTTGAAACGCTTGCTTCGCAGTCTCGTCGTCGGTATCATTGCCATACCACAGTGGCATACTTTCTTCTTTGCGGTCTGTTGGGTCCGTGTAGAAGGCTTTCGGGAAAGAATACAAAGCAAGGAACACGAAGTTTCCATTGCACATTCCCATACTGTAAGCGCGCAACATAATCTTCCGGAGCTGGGCACGAGCCGTGCATAACATAATGACTGCAAAATAAACACAAGCACACATAAAACACTTGAAGCATTTATACATTTTCAATAAATGTTTGTACCATTTGGGTATAACTGATTTTACAAGGACACGTGTGTACTGATTGCAAAAGAATATTATACAACTCCGACTTAAACGTGGTAAAGAGAGGTGCGCTTGCCTTAAAGCTAAAAATTCAGGGTTGTGCCTTTAGCTAAAATTGAACACTATTTACGGGTACTGAATGCAGATTAAATGGGGCTTAGTAAATAAATACGCTGTGATAACCAAACGTTCAGGGAATTTGAACAGCGCCCGTGTACCAATTGTGGTACGGACCTTTTCCGGTATTCTTTGTGATCAGTACCCTTTGTGAGCCCGCGTGCAAACAGCAGACAAGGGACAACTTCGAAGAAACGGTGGAAACTAGATGTTAGGGTAAGTTTATTTTTATAATCAATCCGCGAACTGCTGGGTAGGATCTTGTATCTACAGATGCCGAAGGCTAACTTGCTTCCATTTGACCAAGGGAATATTCCCCTTGGCTCCTAGGGGAAGGATTTCTTAAGGGAAGAACTTTAGCCAGGGGTGGATTTGAGGAGGAATTTCAGTCAGTATAATGGAAAGAATAATGGTGGAAAAATAACTAGATGACAATTCAAAATGGCGGAGGAATTGAGGAAACCTGGGATCGCAAGGGGAGGAATATGACCTGGGACTCTGAGAACCATTGAGCTAACTAAACTTATACGCATGCGCATGTTTATTTAAATCGAATGATAAGTGCCCAATGAACCATTTTTAAAACGTGATATTTTCGTTATCTTTAGAGCTACAATGCTCAGTTTTTAAAAGGTTTTTTGAAGCTTGAACACTCTGCATTATGACTCATAGAGTCTTCAAGCTTCAAAATAATTCTTTTAAAAACTGAGCATTGTAGCTCTGAAAATAACGAAAATATCAACTTGTAAAAATGGTTCGTTGGGCACTTATCATTTAATTCAAACAAACATGCGCATGCGTATAAGTTTAGTTAGCTCACTGGTTCTCTTGGGCACTTATCATGCGCTGCCACTCAAATACACACTGAATAAAATTCACCAATGGCGGAATTTATCGTGAACGCAGGAAAACAACTACTTCAGAATGCAGGAATGGATGGTGACCTTGAAGTAAAATACTAACTGCGTGAATCCCGGCTGAGTTTTTTTAAATGAAAATCCATGATCGAGTCGGTGAGTGTCTCTTCTATGAACATAATATCTTCTGTTACAGTCAGGTTGTTCTCTTCAAACTGTTTGCGGACACCGCCACCAGCAAAGGAGCAAAATCCTGCAAGGTTAGAAACACATAAGCAAAAATCAAAGCACTGATGGAAATAGGTTTTGCGAACTAGGTACACGGTAAGGCTCGGTTGTGATAACTAGGTATACAGTAATGTAGACATTGAACAGAAAAAACCCCTGGAAACTGAGAAATAGGTATACGCCGTAACCCACCCCCTTTCCACCACTGAATCAAACTAATAGGAACGATATTTGGTTTTGAAGAAAAGTAATAAATAAGTCAAATAGCTACTCAATAGAAACCGTTACGTGGCAGCATTCTATGTTGGAGGTGATCAATTAAAATTTGAAAAAAGGGGTGATTACTGGATAAGTTACGGCTTTTGTTGGAAAACCTATTGTGGGAAGGAATTTTGTGAAAAAAACAAGAAAACTCTACATAATAAGGAGAAAATGTTTAAATGTTCAGCTCTCTAGCTCCATTGTACGGCCTGTACGCATGATACATTCATATACAGTCAGCCAGTTAGGCCAGCTTAAAAACTGAAGAAACCTATGTTGACAGTTTTGATGACAGTTTTAGTTGACGGTTTCTAATACACAAATGTAAACCTTTTTGTAACGACCTATTTCCCCACAAGGTTTTGTTGATATGACTATTGTTGTTTTTAGCCATGCTTCTTAATGCAATATATTCAACATCATGGCTTGACCTCATAAGATACACGTCAATATTAAACTTGCTCTAATGAAAGCGACGCACTTAGTTGGGTCATGCAATGTATGTATACTATACGTGTGGAAAACGTGGCTTTGGCCATGAATACATATGAAGCGACCAGTTAGCGAAAGATGTGGAGGACTAGCAAGCGGAATCGGGTGGAGTCAGATTCTGCTTCTGCCTTACCGTTGGGAGTGATCTGACGAATTGAAATGAAAAAGAAACCTTCATCCCTCGTTCAACCTTTCATTCTCTCTTCAGCGGACTTTGAAGAAAGCACGAACTCAATAACCAGAGTGAAATCCGAGTCATAATCTTTTTACACCCTGTTACCCAGAGGAGGAAGATAACCGGTCCGTTCTTCAAACGAATTATACTACACTAATAATATATACGGAAAGAACTCGTGGGATATATTTTAGAAGATGAACTGTGGCCAACTCAGGATTTTTTCACCAATAGAACATTAAACAATGCCACAGGGAATGTTTTACTAGAATATCTGATTCTGATTCTGAATACGTGGTGTCTTATGTTTGTATGGCTTTTTTTGTCTTGGCAGACCAGCTTCAGGGCTTTGAACTGCTGTGCGTGGGCGCTTTGTATGAAGAAAGTGTTGTCCATCCCTCCTCCCGGCTATGCTGAAGGCTTCCAAAGGAAAGAAGTGTCCAATACGTTTGTACGTTTACCAACTGGTGACGGCACCTGGTATTCCCAGTCACCCTTCTAGGTACTGACTAGTCTCGATGTTGCTTAACTTACGTACGAGAATCGGTGTGGTGTCTTAACGTCAAATAAAATACCAATGCTGCCTATAAATGGATCTAATTTTGATAACAAGGTAGCGAAATCGCTCGTATTTTCAAAAGACAGGACGAATGCTTGAATTTAAAGGATTAAATGTAGAATATGCAATCAAGCCGCTCACTAGACCAGATATTGGTTGATCACGTTTCTTCATCTCAATAAACTACAAATACCAATAGAAATGTTATGACTTCTTCGAAAGCAATAAAATGTTTACTGTTGTTTAAAATTCGTATCGAAAGCAACATATCAGTGTATACGACATGAAGTGTCAGATTCGAAACGAATCACAATTTGGTGCTATCAAGATGGATTCAAGTTGCTGTGTGTTAGAAACCGTCAACCAAAACTGTCAACATAGGTTTCTTCAGTTTTTAAGTTGGTCTGGCTGGCTGGCTATATATCTATCACGTGTACAGCCTGCACCAATGGAGTTAGAAGGCTGGAAATTTCAACATTTACTCCCTATTATGTCTACAAAAAACGTTGTTTTTTTTTAAACCCCCCCCCTCCCCAAATAGGTTTCTAGTGGAGGGTTTCAATTGGTCCCTTAGTTTGTGTCCCGCAGCATTCACACTTGAATTTTGAAAAATCGGACCTTTTTAGTGATCACTGCCCAACAAAAGGCGAGAGAAGTAACGTATTCATTGATCACCCGTTTTTCCAATTTTTTAATTGATCACCCCCAACGCGACATGCTGCCAAAGGATGTTGGTCACGTGACGGTTTCTATCGAGTGACTAACCAGACCTGTATTATTTAGTGTTTTAAATCTTTCTGAATTTCTGCCGTTCTAGTTCTGCCGTTATAGTTCTAGTTCTGCCGTTATAGTTCACTTTTTAAATAGTCCGTTCATCACAAACTTTGGCTTTTTCTATTGGTCTTTTTTTTCACCCTTGAAAATATGTTAGCTATGGAGCAAGAACGACCACTCATTTAGTATGAGTTTAAATTGGGAACAGAATGCAGCCAAGGAAACGAGAAACATTATGTTGGCATTTTCAGAATGAACTGATAATGAGACCTCAACACAACGGTGGTTTCATAAACCTCGCTCTAGGTATGAGAACATTTAAAAGGAGCGCCACGAACGTCATCAACGACGATTCATTCGGAACAATTAGTGAAAATTAGAGCTCTTTCATCAGACCTTGGACTTTTTCCTATGATCGTTTCTCGTCATTTGGCTGTGACAAAAAGGTGAAATAATAGACAACTGGTTTCATGTGAATTGGCAGAAAAGCGTAAACTATGTCGTTTTGAGGTCTTTTGATCGTGGATTACTCGCTACAATAACGACCCGTTTCGGAAACGCCTCATTACTTATTATGAAAAGTGGGTCGTTTACGATAATATTTGACTTCTCCCTAGAAAGATCAGACGCTTCATGTGGAACATCATTATTTTAAAAAGTGAAAGAAATGTTCAAAACAGAAGAATTCATCGAATTGGCGTTAAGCACATACTTATTAAACTCAGTCTGACACGAGGCACCAATAGTGGGGATTGAACTCACTCGCAATGTTTTGTTTGACTAACCTACTAACATTTGATCTACAACTGGCGCTCTCAAATTCACATAAACTATGAACCATCGGTTGATTGTCAAAGGAGTGGAGGTAAGGTCTCACAGTGCTTTAAGCCTGGGTCTGTTCTTACCAGGATGGAATAGAGTTTCTAAACTTTAAAAAAAATGAATTGAAACTAAACATTAAATTTGCTAAAGAAATATCCCAGATGTGTCTGAAATATTGAAAAAGTAAAATGTTTTCCGGAGGTGTGGAGATTCTTCTTGTTCCCATCAACTACTTAAATAATCAAAACATAATTTTATTTTAAATTAGTTGCATACAATAAATGTAAAACCAGTTGTTGGAAAACATTATTATACATATAATAGCCCTATATTGGTATTAATAACTGACCAATGCCGTTCCCTTTCATCCTGATGTTCAATGCATTTTTCTAGTAAAATTATTTGCAATGTTTTTCTATAATAAAATCATTAGCATGGCATTTACATTATAAATAATAGCTATATTCTGTCAGTAACACTTACATTAATTCCTGCCCTTTGCCAATCACTTTCTTCCTGATTTTCAATGCATTTCTGAAGCAAAATCATTTACAATGTATTTCTGCAGTGAAATTATTTGCAATGCATTTCCATAGTAATATTTTTAGCAATACATTATACATATAATAGCCCTTTTTTGTCAGTAACGCTTACATTAATTCCAGCCCTCTGCCAATCACTTTCTTCTTGATTTTCAATATACAACATGCAGATTTTCCTAGTGCAGAAAATGACTGAAGCTAACCTTCAAAGTGGTAGAGTAACAATAAAGTCAGTGGGCAGTGATAAAAAAGGTTGAAACACTATCTACATATACCGGGTTCAAATGCATTCGGCACTAAAAATACAACTGTCGTTTCATTTTTCTCTTTCACAGTGTCACTATATATGTAATCATTAGAGTGAATAAAGGTTTCGATATACAGGAATACCTTGAATAGTGCGGTTTTGATTAGTGCTGGTTTTGATGTATTGCTGTACAAATTAAGGTAACTAAGTATAAGCTGGGAACAAACACACATTAAAGTATAATAAGAACTTGAACGCTGCGGTTTTGAACAATACGGAACATTTGAAACGAATTAAACGCACTAATCAAGGTATACATGTATATGTTTAATAAATCCTAACCGCGATATCATGGCTTATATAAAGCAGCATGTGTCTACATATTGCCCATAACGATATAGCATACATTACTCATAATGGTATTCTATTAATCGGAAATGAATATCAGTCCTAAATATAAAGAACACCATATTAGTTTCAATGCTAACGAGGAAGCCACAGGTATCAGTTCCGAAAAATCCTGAGGCTTCTATGTTGGCGTTAATTGGTTTTGCAATGTCCATAAACATTCCACAATACGTACAATTGGCTCCTACTCACCTGAAGTCCCACTGTACATACCGGCTCTTTTCCACTTGAAGATACGGAAAAATTGTACCAGAAACATCCCCACCTTGTTGAATGGCCCCATTGTTCGAATCAAAGTGTTGAATACGGATTTGTCAGCCAAAGTTGGATCTGTGGCTACCCACGTAATGTGAGGTAAGTTCCAAAAAGCAGTCAAATAGCCGACAGGAATGTTTACTGCAATACACACAAGGACACAATTAAAGATCAGGTGCATTACATACACAGAAAATTATACAATACAGAGAGACAGAGAGACAGACAGACAGACAGACAGACAGACATAGAGAGAGAAAAAGAAAGAAAGAGAAAGAGAAAGAGAAAGAGAAAAACGGATATTAAGAAAAAGATTTGATGGCCCGTATGCGTATATTTCACACACACACACACACACACACACATACACACATGTATACATATATTGCCAGATACATACACATGCCATGCATGTATTTCGTATTTCACAAACGTACTGACTGTCAGGAAGATCGTAGACCTGCTGGCCTTGAAAATCAATATTGGAAGTCCTGGCTTTTACCAGGGTTCAAACACCGGCCAGAGGTGCTGGGGGCAAACACGCAAGTATCTCAGTCTCCAAACAGGCATTGACACACACACACACACACGTACGTACATACCCACGTCCATGCGCATGTCTTATTGTTGAATATAATAGAAATAATAAACAATTCTTGAAATTTGAATCAGTCTACATGCCATGAGAGAAAGGTGGTCCAATAATAACATCAACATCCTCCGTGTATTTAAGTTTGACGGCCATACCAGCTCCATTTACTGGGTCTCCCTTTGTGTCTCGCCAGACGACGCTGCAAAAGAAAGAAAACCAAATATAATCAATCTCTCTCTCTCTCTGAAGAAGAAGAAGAAGAAGAAGAAGAAGAAGAAGAAGAAGAAGAAGAAGAAGAAGAAGAAGAAGAAGAAGAAGAAGAAGAAGAACTCTGTAACGTTAGTTACCATGCTAACGTAAATGTACCTCAAATTCAGTACGCACTGAGATAAAAGGTGAACGGACGCATACAAAGAAACTATAAAATAGTATACAGGTTTTCCCCGCTATCCGAAAGTAGAGCGTTCGTAAGCCGAAATGGCGTGAAGCGAAGAATCAATTATCAATAATTTGCATTGGAAATTCTTTAGCGATCCCAGACCCCTAAAATGGTGATGATTGTATATTAGACTGAGTTGCCGGAGGTTGAGAGATACAGGAGACTGGTGTGTAGTTTAGACCTGCCAACCAGCTCACCATATTTGAGTCAAAAGTCTTGAGGCGCGCAATTTCACCCGGGGGCCTCAGAGCCGGACAGCAGGTTAGAATATGTTCCAAAGTCTGCCTTGAACCGCATACGCAGGCATAAGATGTTTCGGCACCAATCAACTTTATAGCCAATAAAGGATAATGGTGCTGTACAATTGTTTTATGTAACCCCAACTTAGTGTACCCATATAAAAAGATGGTGTTATTATTCTCTGGTTACAGAGTTGCCGCTAAGATATATTCCGAATTGTGCCTCACCCCCCACCCCGGATTTATGAAAGGTCGCTTTAAACCACTTCCATTTTACGCTTTGAACTATGTCTGTGATCATCTGTGATCATCTGTGCTTTTTCTCGATTTATTTTGTGCATCCGTTAGAAAAACCCTAACAGAGTACGTAAGAGGGTTACGCCTAGCATAAAACTGACTTACATAGAAGAATGTTATATTTTGGTTCAGGGAACGCTTGAAATTATTTCCATGAAAATTAATGGTAATCACTTCTTTGCTTTACGCTTACGAAAGGTTTCCTAGGAACGCTCTACTCTCAAGAAGCAGGGGAACCTGTATTATTATAACAAGACTAAATAAAAAATAATAAATTGTTGCCAAAGAAAAAGAACTAAAAATAATTGAAATAATTATTTATTACCCAACATGTTTCAACCAAATGATGGCCGTTGTCAAAGGTACTATTAGAGAGGAACGGAGTCCGGTTGAAAATTCAACCGACTA
>VCCN01002840.1:1142574-1152695 GCA_006491835.1 Architeuthis dux | reverse complement strand
CAACTCAGAATCCCAACAGAGTGGCTCAGTTTATTAAGAGACCAAACTACTTCCAAGAAATTGTATTTTTGTATCTTAAAACTCATCTTCGAGGACGCCTTTTTTTGCTCAATGATAACTCATTTGTAAGTTGAATACTTTCATATTTTTCATTGCTAATCTTTTTGTAGAAGCTTTTACTTCCTGTGTGTATTATTTTGTATATAGAATCCGACAAGATTATGATATGTATGATCATTTAGAAAATGTATCTTACATGTTTCGCCTATTTGGCTTCATCAGAAATAATGAAATACAAATATATGTAAATCACGAATATCTGCCTTGTCCATTACGGTATGATGCAGAACGTGAGCTGAATTCTATTTTTGAAACTTTTGTTTTCAACTGTATTTCCGATGAAGCTGAATAGGCGAAACATGTAAAATAAATTTTCCAAGGTGCCACTTTCTGTGCGTGAATGTCTCAGGTAATATACACATAAGCGATTCTGAATGTGATATGCTACATTAGGCATAAGTCTTTTAAGTTTGTTTACTCACTGGCAATAGTTTGCGAGATTAGATTGCTAACCATCACGCTACGGTAGGTGCCATCTGAAGATCTGCAAAGTACGCTAACTCTGGATCGATCGAGTGTCATGAACATTTCAATACAATGCGTTTATCTATCTTCAGATCTCTTTACTTCAAAGCCATTCATGAGAAATAATGATATTACGCTCACCAATATCACTTGTGCGAAACTGATTAATAAACAGATTCATTCGGCTATAGAGTGATTAATAGGTTTCTACTATAGCGTGCCATTTCTACTGTAAAATGAGAGAATATTGATAGAATTAACACCTAATATTATACCAAACCCCCATATTAAATATATATCTGACTCCATATAAAGTTATCGGTATAAGCACAAAGATGAAAGCGTAGTAATCTCTAACGGTAAACTAAAAGTAGCAGCGATAGTAATAGTGCATATAGCCTTAAGTGTCTGACTGTCAACAGTAAGCTAGGGTGCCGATGAGTCTAGAGAAAGAAAGGGGGTAATGTTAACGATACGCATAAGAGAGATCTTTCTTTCTCTGCCTGTGCCTGAAGTAGTAAAAGGAATGAAATACATGCATGTTGCAAAGATGCAAGTTGCACATGGTAACAACCCAATAATAATAAAGAATACAAATACTTGGCAACGATAATAATAAGTATATTTATTACAGAAGAATATAACAATACGGTAATTCTCAGCTGATGAGAAGAGAAGAAGAAGAAGAAGAAAGAATGCATTTAAAGAGTTCGTATACTACTTAGTAAATGTTAAAGAGTTCTTCGTTATTAAAGTGTGTGCATGTATGTGCACGTATGTAAACGTAAATGAGTATGAGAGGCGCGTCTCTGTAGAAAAGGTGGAACCGTCAATGATTTGTCAGGCGACAAAATTGACTGAACGAAGAAATGAAAATAGTTCGTCTTCTTATAGGAAGAGGTGAGTAGTGGATGTGTGGCTGGTTGAAATGTAAGGTGACAATATACAAGATTTTGCCAAACTTGTTGTCTGCAAAGGGTATCATGTTGCGAGTCAAGTACATTATGTTCATGTCCTGAAAGTTGGTTATTTAAAAGCACCATGGATAGATAACTTTATTTCTCGGAATAAAAATATGGGTTTTCAAAGGAAAATTCTGTGTCAGGTGGTTTCACTTGTTGAACCGGAGTGTGTGTGTGTGTGTGTGTGTGTGTGTGTGTGTGTGAAACAACATGTGTCCGTTACATTACTATAGCGTGCGATCTAGCTGAGATATTTACACTTCAGGATAATGAAAAAGAAATTGTTCTATAGAAATTATGAATGATCATCGTATAAACAAAACATATAAAGATGTTGAATAATAGTATAATAATGATAACATACTGGTGCAGTTTTGAGCTATAGAATTTAATAATGATCAGCGTATAAACAAAACATATAACGGTGTTGAATAATCCACACATATAATAATTAGCAATGTGCAGTTGTCTTCTGTCACGTTAAGAGACGCAACTAACGTAGTTAAATAGAATCCCATGTTGACGTAATACAAATGCTCAATTTAAAGAATAATACAAATATAAAAAGTTTATTATTGATAAAACAAAAACAAAAAATTGAATAAAAAATCCATTTGTGGTCAACAGAACGCTATTCTCCAAACTCACTGCAATGCAAATATATTATGTACGTTTATAAAATGCAATGTGTATCCATATATTTCGTATATGAAGAGGCGCGCGTGGTACACACAGACCTCGCAATTCGGTCGGGGGCGGAGCTCTGGGAGCTGATATATGCCGTCACGTGTAAACTAGTAGCATAATGATGACATACAGTGCTTCCCAAAAGTTTAAGACCACCAATGAAAATAAATGAATTTTTGCAATAAATGCGTCAGATTGCATCAGACATTTCTATTGTACATCATTATTGCGTCAGATTGCATCAGCCTTTTCTCTGGACCAGATAGGCATTATCCATCTACTTTTTGCCTTTTGGATAGTCAATTTCGTGGATATAAGCGGTCATTTTGTAACTGATAAAATGGTAAAAAAACTTTCTCTCAGGCAGGTCCAGCGCGCCTTCTGGATCTACCATGAATGGTCAAAAGTACGTTGAACTAGAAATGTAAGGTATTCATGCAAGACGGTGCGATCTGCCACAGATCCAAGATTATGACGGCCTTTCTCAACAAACAGAAAGTGAAAACCATTGAATAGCCTGGAAACAGCCCCGACCTCAACCAGATTGAGAATTTGTGGACCATTGTGAAAGATAAAGTTGCTGAAAAGCAGCCATCGAGTGCCAAAGACTTAGTTGAGGGGATTAAAAAAGTATGGACGCAAGAAATTACGGCAGTTTTGTCAAAGCCTAATTGACAGTATGACACGCCGTGTGCTGGCGGTCATCAATAGAAACGGAGGACATACCAAATATTAAGAAATACAATATATGGATTGTGCGTCAGTACCTATGTCTGTAAAAAAAATACAATGCTTTAGCAGATGTCCTAAATCCAACCAGAACACAACATTTTTGAACATACCTTGTCTCGTATTAAAGGAAAAGTAAAGTTTTCAGTTCGTAAAGCAATGTAAAAAACATTAAAAGAATTTTAAACGTCCAAGTATTTAATAAACCATATCTTTAAGTTAAAAAAACCCACATATTACTCAAATCTCTCCACAAATTACTTTAAATAGCAACGTTTATTCAAAAATAATACGTTTTACACCATAAAAAAGAACCAGAAAGATAAATGATAAAAAAAGTAATGCGATGTTTAAAAGCGTTGATTGCATGAAAAAATGCGAGGTGGTCTTAAACTTTTGGGAAGCACTGTACTGGGTCATTTTTGTGCTATAGAATTCACTAATGATCAACCTTTGTTAGTGGTCTACACTTAGTAATTGTGTCAGGGTGGATCTTGTTAGGCCGCACACTACAGTACTGTAGACTACAGATATTGTAGTAGATCGCACGCTATAGTAGTTACTCCACAAAGTAAGCTATAGCATAAATATTAAGTTGAATATGTTACTCATAACAGTTTTAATCTGGTGAACTTGCCCTAATGTACATACAGGAGCAGCGTGTCAGGCGCGGATACATAGGGAGGGGGCGGGGGGCTCCCACCTACTCAGGCAAAGCACAATTAAAATTTCTTTCAGATATCTAGATAAAGAAATGTTATGAATGAAAAGAATGGGGAGGGTTCAGAATTCTGGGGGCGGAATGTCCTCATTCTGCTGTTTATTTTACAATGGCCGAAACGTATTCAAAAGATGAACTGAGATGAAGACAACAGTCAAAAATCTATACATATTGATCATACTAAAAAAATCGATTAAAACTGATCATAGTAAAAATTCGATTAAAATTGATCATAGTAAAAATTCGATTAAAATTAATCATACTAAAAAATCGATTAAAATTGATCATATTAAAAAAGAATACATACATACGATTAAATTTGTTCATACTAAAAATCAATTAAAATTGATCATACTAAAAATTAGATTAAAATCGATCATACTAAAAAATCAATTAAAATGGATCATACTAAAAAAATGATACATACATACGATTAAATTTGTTCATACTAAAAAATCGATTAAAATTGATAATACAAAATATCAATTAAAATTGATCATACAAAATATCAATTAAAATTGATCATACAAAATAGCAATTAAAATTGTTTTTCTGCGCCGCTGTGACATTATCGGGAGAGTTCGAAGTTGGTAGACGATCTGAACGATCAGCGTCTTTAAAACACTTCTGCCATTTCAACACAGCTGTTCTGTTCCTTGCATCATCATAACTGTTTCAGGTTAAATTTTTCCAAATTGTCAAACTCCAGTCCATGTTGGAGTTGACTTTTTCCCCTCCCGTAACAGGAACTTATCCTCGCCTAATTCAGGGGAGTAAACTCTTCACTGTTTGTCTATCACGTCACGTTAAACAAAAGCTATATCTAACTATAATTGAAGAAATCTCTGCCTGCATGTAGGTGTGTGTGGGTGTATGCACTGCGATTACTCGACAACTGTCCATTGTACGAAGTTGACATTCGCCAGATCTAAAATTATAGATCTAAATTTAGATCTAAAATATCTAAATTGGCAATAGATCTAAAATTAGATATAAAATATATAAATTGGCAACACTAAAAGAAATAAACGAAATACTTCGAAGCCATAGTTTCGTACGACCGACGGAAAATTATTTTACATGACAATTATGGCAGGCTGCTCCAAAACAACATAAAGTCCGGGCCCTTACAAACATGCACCTTTGGCGCGGGCACTGTCCTAGTATATAAAATTAACATTCCCTACCGGGATTTGAAATCACGACCAAATGGTTGCTAGGCGGCTCTCTTACCAACAGAGCTAAACTGACAAGTCTTATGTGCCGACGAATTTATTTATTATCAGGGTGTCCCAAGAGTAACGGCCGATTTGTCCCAAAATTAACGTCAGTTCTATCTAAGGGAAGCAACCCAGCACGCCAGGATGTCTAAAATTACTAGTAAAATTGAATACTATTGATAATTAATCGGACGAGTTGCTTCCCTTAGAACCGGCATTAATTTGGGGACAAGTCGAGAGTTACTCTTGGGACACCTTTTATATACAATACAAAAGTTGCAGTAATCATCTTCAGTGGGAATAGAAGTAGGAGTGGAATTTTACCCTGCAGCAAAGCTTGTTTAACACTAAAGTTAAATTAGCCAAATGTTTTTACAGTAGTACACGGTCGTTTTTGTTAGAGTAACCAATACAACATGAAATTTAAGCTGAAGCTAACTAGTCCCCTTTACACTACGCAGCAGATGTCCTAAATTCAACCAGAACACAAAGTTTTTGAACACATCTTGTCTCGTATTAAAGGAAAAGTAAAGTTTTCAGTTCGTAAAGCAACGTAAAAGAATTAAACAATTTTAAACGTCCAAATCTTTAATAAACCATAGCTTTAAGGTAAAAAAACCCCCACATATTACTCAAATCAATCCACAGATTACTTTTGTTAAAAAAAAATACGTTTCACGCCATAAAAAAGAACTAGGAAGATAAATGATATTATTAAAAATAACATAGGTCATAAGAGCTGTTTTTAGAAACCATCAACCAAAACTGTCACCAAAACTGTCAACATAGGTTTTTTCAGTTTTTAAGCCTGGCTGGCTAGGTATGTATGTATCTCGCGTACAGGCAGCAATGGAACTAGAGGGCTGAAAATTTAAATATTTACTCCTTATTATACCTTGTTGAGTATGACCCCCCAATGAGGGGGGGTCAATTTACAATGTAAGTTTATGCTAAATTGATGCTTTAGTTTGTGTCCAGCAGAATTCACGCTTGTTTTTTTTTCTCCCTAAATAGGTTTTTAGTTGGGTGTTCAATTTGCAATGTAAATGTATGCTGAATTAACCACTAGTTTATGTCCAGTAGCATTCACGCTTGTTTTCTTTTTGAAACTTCAGACATTTTTTTTTTTAGTGATCACTGCCCAACAAAAGGCGAGGGGAGTAACTTATTCATTGATCTCCCCATTTTTCCAAATTTTTTAATTGATCACCACTAACACGGCCTGAAAATTAAACATTTACTCCTTATTATGTCTAGAAAAAGCGTTTGTTTTTTTTTTTCAAAATCCCCCCCCCCAAATAGGTCTTTAGTTGGGATTCAATTTACAATGTAAGTTCATGCTAAATTGGTCCTCAGTTTGTGCCCAGCAGCGTTCACGCTTGTTTTGTTGTTTTTTTGCTGAAAATTCAGACTTTTTAGTGCTCCAACAAAGGGCGAGAGAGTAGCTTATTCATTGATAATCCCTATTTCTAATTCTTTTTAATTGATCACCCCCCAACACTGCATGCTGCCAAAAAAGATTGGTCACGTGACGGTTCCTACTGAGTGACTAACCAAACCAGTCTTTTCTTTCTCTCTTTCTTTTTTTTTTCGTGAGGTAAATCTGTTTTGCTACTACGTTTTTATCACGCACGCATCTTCTTCGTTTTTGTACCTAAAATAGATTGGATTACTCGTAATAGTTGAGTGAAAATGGAACGTAAATAATTCTTTTCGGGTCAAGTAAAACCTTTGTTAGGCTCCTTGCTTCATTTGCTCTGTGCCAGGGAATGTTATCGTTGTGTCCTGACCTAAAATAGTTTGGTTTCGACTCTTTGTTTCCAAATCATCTTTGCTTAATGTCTATTCCCACTCCGCTACGAATGCCATTATAATTAGTTACTTTACTTTTCCAATTACATTTTATGTTTTGATGTGGGCTTTCAACTCTTAGTTCTTGTTATGCTTTTTTTATAACCATGATTATTTTGTTAGGGCTGTCGTTGTCAAGATTGTTTGTCTTGATCTTCTTAACTTTAAAGGTTTCATTCGTGCATCTATAAATAGGGTTAACGTTGGTATTCGCAAGATTAAAGAGATGTACACATTAGGAAAATATTTCAGGCTTTTAAAATTATGAACGTCGTCTTATTATACAAATACGGCCTTTTTCGTTGGTCCCAACCAAAAGCTAACGTCCATAATTTTAAAGTACAGAAGTTTAAAAAGGACAACAAAGATTAAGTTGCATTTTCTTTTTCTCGCTGAAAAAGACCCAAATTGCAGGATCTTTTTCGTTTGTCGGCACCACGAAAACGAAAACCTTAACCGCTAACCCTAGAGGGGGGATTAACAAAAAATAAACTTAAAATGTTGGTGGGGAAATAGCAAAAAAGCCCCTCTATTGCTAAATTTTCTCATTTCAAACTTTTGACAGCATTAGCCATTTCTTCGGGTAAAGCTGCAAAAATCTGACAATTTGACTGATCTGGAATCCAGGGATCCAGATCAGTCAAGTTGACAGATTTTTGCAGTTTTTCCCGAAGAAGAGGTTAATGCTGTCAAAAGTTTGCAATAAGAAAAATTTGCAATAAAGGGGGCTTTTGGGGGCATTTGGGGGCTTTTTCGTTAGTCAACCGCCAGACCAAAATTGTCATAACCTTTGTGAAGACTGACAGTTCAGGAGAACCGTTAAAAGGTTTTCATTATCCAAGATCAAATTGCTGATAAAATTTGACCCCAAACTAACACCACGAATAGAGTTTCTAGTCGGTGAGATAAACAGAATGCCACTTGAACTTTTTTCTTTTTAGGCTTCCGTACTTTAAACCAGTACATTTTTTATGTTACATTATTTTTTCATTATTTTAAAGACATTGGTAAATGCCTAGCTCAATACGTAAGTTCATAAGTCTGTAGCCTAATAATGAACAATGCATTTATTTTACAATTCAAATATTTACTTTTCAACATAATTTCACTCCTTGTGAATATACTCAACTCAACGCTTCTCCATTAATCTCCTAGATCGAACATTATTCAGTGAAAATTTCAGTGAAAATTCAGCTAATAACTGTGTCAGGCTATGAACTTATTGATCCACTCTCGTAGGGTTAGTTATGTGATTTTTCTAAAAATCAACTCTGGTGGAAAATTCATAACTATTTCAGTCCTGAGACAGGCTAGTAAGTATTTACTAAGCTTAGTTTAGTCTGGCACAAGGCCACACGTGTAGGGCTCCAGTGAGGATCGAATTCACTACAGTAGTAATGGCCTGCGACACTAGTTAGTTCGACGGCGAGATAATCTATTAATAATTCATTGTTTCAACTTCGGACAATCGAATCTATACTTCCCATCTTCGATGTTGACACAACGTTTCGGCCGATTCATTCTACGGCCCACTTTAGGCGCAAAATGTAATATTTTAGATATTTACCTTTCACTTTGCTTTCACGTAGGTAAATCAATAAGTCCATAGCTTAATGATGAAAAAAGAATTTATTTTACAGAACAAATGTTTATTTTTCAACATAATCCCCTCACTTGCCAATATACTTAATCCTACGCTTCTCCATTAATTACATAGATCAAACATTATACAGTGAACATTTCAGATCAAAATTCAGTTAATAACTACATGTCAGGCTACGGAATTATTGATCCACTCTCGTGTACCAGAGAAGAAATGAATATTTAAAATTCAAAAACGTTGCTGAATCCTTGTCAAACACTGAATATTATCATTTTACTTCAGAAAAGAAGATACAGACCCGGTAAGCTGGACGTTAGAAAAATGACTCTTCTGGGAATTCGATAAAAACCTTTTTACGTGAATTTGTTCTTCTCTTTATCTCTATTTTTCTAATGACCTGCTCTTTAAACCACTTTTCTTTTTCTTTTTTTCTTTTCTTCTTTTCTTCTTCTTCTTCTTCTTCTTCTTCTTCTTCTTCGCCTTTTAAAGTCATTTGTTGAACATAGGACTTCCCAATAGTCTGCCAGTTTTTTCGCTTCCGAGCGTCGCAAATGTTTTTGCATTGTGACTCACAACGCCAAAACATTCTGAACTTGTTCAAATCATCACGCCATCTTATTTTTTGCCGGCCACAGCTTCGCTTATGATCTTGAGGTATCCATGTTGCGTCGCGATGTCCAGCGGTTGTCTATGCGATTTATAATACCGCAAAACTACCCTATGGATGTAGTTTCTTGTCTGGGTTCAAAATCCTGGCCTACAGTTTTAAAACCCTTCATGACAGTTCAGAATTATGTATTAATCATTTTAGTCGGTTTATAAAAAGCCCGGTTTCCGCCCAACAATTTGGGAGAGGTGATGCTCGGGCAGTATTCTGATCTAGGAGCATTACCATTTTCTTTCTTTTCCACCCTATTCACACAGCTTAGAGTGTACTCAATTAGCTGCTAAGTGCACAGGGAAATTTGTCTTAATGAAGAGTTTTACACACTCTTCACTCATACCGGGAATCGAACCAGGGACTTTCTGCGTGTGAGGCAGACGTGCTAACCATTACACTATATTGGGGTAAACATAGAAACGGTGGTTGAAATGGGGACGCGGGGGTAAAGCGTATACCTACTTCTCAATTTCCAGGTTATTTGTATGTTCAATGTCTAGTAATGGAGACATTACCGTGTACCTCGTTCCAAAAACCCAGCCTTACCATATACCTAGTTCCCAAAACCCATTACCATCACTGCATAGAAATCAACCAAAAATAAACCCTCATCAAACAAAACACACCGCGCTACATTTGCAAATACACTGACCTCATTAAAGTTGAGTCTTTCTTAAAGAAGAGAGATTGAGAAACCAATTAAGTGAAAGACAAGCCTGACTCCTACTTCTATTCAAACTGAAGATGATCACTGCAACTTTTGTATTGATGCGACGTCTGTTATAGGCACTTTAAAACGCTTTTTCCCACGTCGTAAGAGATTTTGTTAATGGTGGGTTGTCTGGCTTTGAAGTGTAATTTTCTTGTTTTTTGCCGAAAAAAACAGCGCAAAACAAATTTAACATCATAACTTCAAATTTAAGTAACATAGTTAAATAATCTCTTTTGTAATCTGTCTTCTTTAAAACGTGTTTTTAACAGGGAACAAGTGAGTTTTTTAAAACAGCATATTGCGTTTTATAACATAGAAGTATTAATTTTGAACGATTTCTGCATCCATACTTAATATATATGTATGTATGTATGCATATGTAACTCCCCC
>VCCN01002840.1:1083002-1093184 GCA_006491835.1 Architeuthis dux | reverse complement strand
TAGTATATCATAACACAGTATTTTTCTTCTTGTTTTCCCCGAATGTTCCCCACTGTTTTGCTCGTACGCCTATGGGTGAAAGTGCTGAGACCCTAATTTTATGTTTATCCTTTTTTTTTTCCTTTTCAAAACTTTGCAAGTCAACATTAGGGAATGTCCTTGGGAACAGAGCGTCCTTGACCACGGGCAATACGATATGTTTCTTCTTCAAACCTTGTCTCCTCAAGTGCAAATCTGAATGGATATTTCAAGAAATATATTTTTGTATTACAAATTTCTTAATAGCAGTATGAAGTAAAACCTAGAATTACTTTTATTTCAGTTATTGTCTGAGTTTTGTCAAACCGGGTGTTTTAATCATTGTATGTAGTTTATTCTGACCAATTTCCTCGTCTTTGTTTTTTTCGCTACGTTTCGGCTGTGTACTCTCCAGACTTTTTTGGATGTCTCTTGTGTTCTGTAATGTCGAATCTAGTCCAGGGGATCATGCGCATCCCCTTCACATACATGTCATGTCCGTTTTTTTTGCGTCTTTGTGGTTATCTCTTCCTGACCTATGCGCTGGCCTTGTGACCCCCATTAATCTTTGCATGCACTCGCTTCCCTCGAGCCATGACCATGGAATCCGGAGTTCATCACCCGCTCCTTCCTGATCAATGATTCCCACAAGCTATTATGTCAATGCTCGGTCTGCTGATTAAGTTATCTGAGAATAGTATGCGAGAGTAAATTTGGTCTGAATAAACCACAATGACATTTATTTCACAGGAATTTACAATGAAACTAAACTTGACATGAATAAAACAGCAGAGTGAAAGACGGATTTGGAAAGAAAGCCATCAATTGTCGCTGCTGGTGAGACACTTTCTCGACAAAAGTGATTGGCATTCAACCCAAATGGTGCATACTCATCAGTGTGCTTCTCACTTTCTTGTATTCTCTTTTGGCATTATTTTTAAACTAGTTAAAACCCGTGAAAAACAGATATATTTGAATTTCTATGTAACTATTATTAAGAAAAAAAATAGTGAATTTGTTTCAGTTGAAGAGTCCATAGATACAAATGGTGGCTAGAAGGTACTTTTATCAGCAAAATTATTAAGTCCAATGTTATGGACAGAAAATCAAAAAAGTCTCACTGCTTATTATATAAGTATATTAACTATTAAGTTGGTATCAGAGCATCTAAACTGGGAGATCCAATGAGGATCGAACCAGCTAACTACGGAATTCGTTTACCAAAGTCTTAATTTTCAAAAACAAGCATGACACAAACTGAGGGATCAGTTTAGGATAAACTTACATCGCAGAACCCACCCCCCCAAAAAAACTATTTAGTTGGTGAATCTAGAAAAAAGAAGTTTTTTTTTCTAGACATAAGGAATAAATATTTAAATTTTCAGCCCTCTAGCTCCATTGGTCGCTTTTAGTGTGGGGGTCCCTCATGCGTACGTGTAGGTAGTTCTAAAAATCTCCCTAGTCCAAGCGACTAATGTCACAAGGAGATTAGAGTAGGACGAATTCAGGGCATGCTGAACTTTGATCTCGGGACAAATCCTGAGCTCGCTGTACTAGGGCCACGGGATGAATCCTGAGCTATGTTTTTCAGAACAGGACGAATCCTGTGCCAGACAGCCAGACCAGCTTAAAAACTGAAGAAACCTGTTGACAGTTTTGGTTGATGGTTTCTTATAATTGAGGTTTTTGTGTTTTTTATAATCTATGGTACTCTATAATTTTTATACAGTGAAAATAGGTTTTCTAAATGATGAAATTGTAGCTTTTAATCTAATTTTGGATGAAAATAATGAATAAATCAAAGTAGTAACTATAAAGAAAACTAGCATTCCAAGGGAAATTATGAATCACTGCCACCCATATATATTATATAAGTTGGGAAAAGGGGTGATCAATGAATAAGTTACTTCCCTCGCCTTTTGTTGGGCTGTGAATACTAAAAAAAATGGTCTGAATTTTCAAAAAAAAAAACAAGCGAGCACAATCTAGTGACCAATTTAGCATAAACTTACATAGCATATTAAATATATAGCATATTAAAAACCTATTTAATGGGGGAATTTTCAAAAAACAAAAAAAAACATTGAGTGTGTGTGCAAATTTTCAAGTTTCTACTATGAACAGTTAGGGCTGGGTGAAGTCCAGATACATAGATATAAAAGTCAGAACACATGAATAACCTAAACCCAGCAATAAACCAGTGTTGTGGGTAGCAGTGAATAACAATACACAATCTTGAATTTTAAATGGATATATAATGAAAATAACTACAATTGAGAAACTTTACCATTAAAATTACATTTCCATAGAAAACTTTCTCATTTTATTAACTTTCAGAAGTAAACATTAGGTTTAAGGCCCAAAAGCTGCTCTGTGAAACTCTACACATTTTCAGATTATTGTCCCCTTATATAGGATATATTTCATCAACAGTCCCTGTTGTCAGTAATAATTTTTTTTTAGTTTAAGAATTCATTTTATAACCAAAATATAATTATACAAAAGTGTCTAAAAGTACTTGATTAATTAATTAGGAGGGGCCTGATACGACATTATGCATAGAAAGTATCAATTTTCGCCCCTTCACCACCCATGTCTTCCTTGCCCCCTTTCCTTCCAGCATCCGAAGGGGGCCGTTACACCCACTTTGGGAATCACTGGTTTACTGCTTTATTCTGCTCTTGAAGGGTCACAATGAAATTCTGACTAGTGAGATAAACTTATCTATTACCACAGGCTAAGAAAATTTTGGTCTGATGGGTGTAATGTTTATATATGTATGTATTAATGTTTATGTTTAATATAAATAAACATGCTGAAGCAAGCTCCCATTCTGTTTAGAGTCCCAAAAACGAGGGCCAGTGAGAACAGGTATGGCTCTCTCTTGACCAGGCAATTGCCCTGCATGCACGTGTCCTTGTTCTCTCTCCATTTCTTTCTATGCACAGCTAAATAGTTATGAACCAAACGCATTCAAACTAAACACAGCTAAACAGAAAAGAACAAACAAACAACAAAGACATAATAACATACAATAAACATAATAGCAGGGACTAACAAAACAGCCTCAAAAGGCTACACCCTATAGCGCTAATATTTTCTTATTTCAAACTTTTGACAACATTAGACTCTTCTTGGGACAAAGCTGCAAAAGTCTGATAACTTGGCTGATCTGGGACCCAACTAAAAAGATATACAAGACTGACTGTTTCAGACAAAGGTTGAAATCTTTTTCATTTTCCAAGATCAAATTTCTGTTAAATTTTGATCCTAAACTAACACCACGGATTGAGTTCCTACTTAGTGAGAAAAAGAAAGTGCAACCTAATCTTCTTTTTTTTTCCTTTATAGGCTTCCATACTTTAAAATTATGGATGTTAGCTTTTGGTGTGGACTAGCAAAAAAAGCAGAGATGTGTTACCAATTGCTAACATCAAATAATTCTCTTTCAATAAAAATGTTTCAATGAATTTTGTCATTTGAAGATGATGAATTTCAATAAGAACCATTAAAAGGAAGAATTTTTGCTTGTTTTGCTTTCAGTTAACCAGTTAAAAACTGTTGTAAAAAGAACATGCCTGGCTGCTGCAGGGTCTAACTCCTATTTCGACTGAAGATGATTACTGCAACTTTTGTATTGTATATATAACAAATAAAAAAAATTATAAAAATATTTTTTTCTCTGTCTATTTATTTATTATAATGAAATAAGTCCATGCATATGTGTATGATAAATTTTCATTAATATCTAAGACTTGTCAATTTAGCTCAAGCAGTAAGAAGGCCGGTTGTGAGTTAAAATCATGGTAGGGGAATGGGGGTTTTACATATCGGTTTACAACCCCACATGATTACCGCACATTTTGTATTGTATAAATAAAAAATTATTACAAATGTTTTTTTCTCTATTTATTTATTATAATGAAATGAGCCCATGCGTATCTGTATGATAAATTTTCATTAATATCTAAATCTATACACATTCAACTCAAAAAAAAGGAAAAACAAAAAAAATGTTACTGATTTATTATCCTTTTCTTTATTATGAATTTTCATCTTTATTTCAATGTACGTCTTTATTTCACAATCTCAATAATGAAGAATACTTTCCAGAGTCTGAAACGATTTTGTTTTGCAAATGGGCAAAATAAAATGTTTCCGGATGATTCTGTTGTCCTTTATCCGTATGTCTGTTCTTCGTGGGGAGAGAAAGGTCAATAGGGAGACAGAGAAGTCAACAAGGGAGGGAAAGTAAAAGAGGTGAAAGGGAGAGGAGGGAGTAGGGGGGTGGGGGTGGTACGCTGAAATGTCAACAGTGTACGCGGATGAATGAATGTTAAAGAATGCGTGAAGGAATGAATGATGACCGAATGAGTGAATGTCCGAGTTCATTGTTTGAAGGAGAGTTGGGACAATAGTGTTTGCTCACTTGCCAATAGCCACGAGAGAATTACTTTCTCTCTTGCCCTGATGTCATTGTCTGAACTTTCCGTATGTTTAAAAGAAAAAAAAAAAGAAAGGAAATGATAACTAGTAACTGTCCTTTGAATGCTCATTCACACAGAAGAAATGTCTTATCAAGATATCTTCTGGGCTGCATCTTTATTGAGTTGGTCATTTTCATATTCCTGTGATTGTCTTTCATAATGAGTCAAAGCCACATGAGCTGGTGACATGAGTAAACCCTGAAAAATAAAGAAAATATATATGTAACAAATTAATAACAAAGAATTCAACAAAACCAATTTTTAGATTCATACTTAATAGCTGGGACCGTAGTTCCTGTAATGTTGTCTGGTATTAGTGCCTTTGTTGCTTGCTGTTAGTTTCTGTTTTAGCTGTGTTTAGTTTGAACATGTTTGGTTCATAACTGTATTTAAGAAAAGAAGAGGAGAGAAACAAAGACTTGTGTCTACAGGGCAATTGCCTGGACCAGAGAGCCCTTCCTGGGTACCAGAACGGAGCTTGTTAATGGGGGCTGATCGGTAGGTTTGTGTGTATTGACTGAAACATATACATGTACATAAACACCTCCGTCTAAGCAGTGTGTGTAAGCACACATGTAATGCAACGCACAAAGTAAATTAATATGCGTACAAAAGATTTAAAATTCTGTAGATAGCTTACTGAGTTTTTATTGAAAATATATTGATTCTCTAGATCTAATTCAAAAGTGAGCACATGTAATGTTTATATATGTATGTATTAATGTCTATATATGTATGTATTAATGTTTATGTTTAATAATAAATAAACATGTCAAAGCAAGCCTCCAGCAGCCCCCATTCCATTTCCAGTCCCAGGTCCCGGGCCAGAAGTGTGAACGAGGAAGGCTCTCTTCTTCACAGGCAACAGCCCCGAGCCCACATATCTTTGTTCGGTCTCTCCGCTTCTTTTCTAAGCACTGCAAAATATAGTTATGAAGCAAACACATTCAAGCTAACGCTGAAAACAGAAAGGAACAAACGAACAAATGAACAACAAGCAACTAAGGCACTAATATCAGTCAACATTACAATACTTTTGTCACAGGAAAAAGATTTGCACAACATAAGATTTTTGCACATACTGACTACAAAAATTGGAGGGAATGGTTAGGACCATGGAAATAGTATATAGATCTATAATTTTAGATAAAAGATCTTTAATTTTAAAATTTATTTTTATTAGATTTCTCGAGAACCGCTGATCTCCAAAACTTTAAACTCGATAGTGCACTGCCGTGTGCTGACTAATATATTTGGTGAATATCGACTCCATACAATGGCCAGTTGTTGAGTAATCACAGTGCATACATGCATGCACATAAAGATTTCTTCAATTGTAGTTAGATGGTGATCAATTTCTATAATAATCCACCATAGATGTCTGCTCTATCATTACGGCATTGATAAAATAAGCTACAAAACTCGCACATAAAAAATGTAGGATATATTAATTTGTTGCACTTACCACAGCCTTAGGAAAACATCGAGTTAAAGCCTCGAGTAGTGGCAATAATACGTTTTTGATGAAATGGACTTGTGATTTGGATCGGACAACTTTTTCTCTATCCATAAATGCTGTAACAGGGAGACCTTCCAACTTCTCAGCATCACTCTAACAAAAGAAATTAATAATGCAATTCACACAAGAGGACAAAGATGCTGGACTGCCATGCAAATAAATGATATACATTTTCTTCAATTAGAAAAAAAAAATATTTTTAAAAAATCTCTAAACAAAATATCTTCCCAGTCATATTTCTCTTAGCCCTTTATGGGGCAAGTGAATATATATGATCACCTGAGGACCCGTCAGCTACATGCAAATATTGTAGCCACAAATACAGCATAATCTGCACCAATGTGGTCTGCAAGCTTTGCAAAGTACATTTGTGCTTGAACAAAGACAGAAACTGTTTGGAGGCATACCACACCATTAAATTAGCCTGTTTTTGGCCCACGGAATACAAAAATTTTATGTTGATTTTAAAATTGTATCTATTTTATTGAATGTTATTCTTTAATTCTTTCTACTTTAACTTTTAATTTTTTTATATTTTCGGTCACTTTTTGGGCAAGGCACCATATATGATCACTTCATATTGCCCCCATAAACAAAAAGATTTCAGAAAACTTGCAACTGAAAATATCTTATAATTTATAGTTTAACATACAAAAAGGTTGTTTTGATATCTAAAATATTTTTAGTGTTGCCCTATAAAGGGTTAAAAGAAAATAACTTAGACATTAAAATAAATTCAACTGATTTAAAACATCAAGATGACTGATGTGTCACAAAAATACAGTTTTCAGTTCTTGATGCACTTATACGGTGCACTTTTTTGTCAATCTGTGGAAGGAATTCTTCCTATAAAATACAAACCTGGTGGGAATTTCTAAAGCTAAACCTTATACTTTCATGAAGAAATAATACAATTTATACAGTTTGATCTTTTTACATAAAGTCAAAAACGTAAATCAATGGAAAACCAACACCCAAAGACTAAAGATCTTTAGAAAGGTGTGCTATGTCTCAAACATATATATTATGCATTTTGTCGCTGCGAGTGACTTCATCAGAAGAAATTTGTACACTGCAGAAAAGTGCTACTATCCATGCCTGATGAAGTCGCTTGCAGTGACGAAATACATAAAGGTTTATCTTCATGATAATAAATATGTTTGAGATGTAACAAGCTTTTCTCAATCTTTCTTTTTCACATTGTCTAATCACATCTACCATTGTAAGAATTAAAATAACGACTTGGCTATAACTTTGAGAACACTCATTAGCATACCGACTTTTGTTCGGCCTATTTAATCTCTTCTTTCCACAACGTTTTGGATGATTCATTCTATGGTCTTCTTCAGGTGTAAATGTAATATCCGTAAGGAAAGAGTCTCTTTTATTGGTCTCTTTCTCCGGTCGTGCAAAGCAAAAAAAACTCTTTCTCTACAGATATTACATTTTACACCTGAAGAAGGCCGTAGAATGAATCAGCTGAAACGTTGTGTCAACAATAATGATGGGGAGAAGGGATTAAATTGTCTGAACAAAAGTTGGTATATAAAATAATGACTGTTGAAAACTTATAAATCTAAAAACATCCTAAATGAATTCTAGATTGTCAACAATGTTAGATTAAAATTTAAATGCTGAAATTAAATAAGTATAAATAATACATTCATAAAAATGTTAATTTTGAAATTTTAATTTTTTAAAACATTTTGAAGTTTTAGAATTTTAATATTTTTTTTCATAGTTAATTATAAATAATATTAATAATCTTTGCTTCAACATATTTTTCCAAGTGTGATATAAAATAAATTAATTTTAATGTACCCTAATATGACAAAAAGACATCTTGTTATATCCAGTTTTATTACTATGACAAAATAAAAATAGATTTTTTTCTATAGTTTTGAGAAGAGTCATTAACATTCAAATGGTTCTTCAGACGATTGAACTTCTTGTTGTTTGTGTTGTTAACACAACATTTCAGCCAATCCATTCAACAGACCCAAACAAGACAAGACAAAGACACAAAAACACCCAGGCCCTGTGTTATAAGGGTTACCTCCTTTAAAAATAAAAACTTCTGTTTACCCCATCACACTCAGATTTTACACCTGAAGAAGGCCGAAGAATGGATTGGCCGAAATGTTGTGTTAACAACAAGAAGGAGTTCAATCGTCCGAAGAACCATTTGAATAATAGATTTGTAATATCACACAATCAAAATTATTTCAATAACAAGAGAAAAAAAAAGGATAGTAATTTTCATGAGTCTTTTCTATGAGAAAGATTTTAAAATTGAAATACTGATTAAATCTTTCTTCCGAAACCAACCTGAGCAAAAAACTCATTAAGAAGACATTCCAACCAAGGCTCTGCAACTTCCAAAGGCCGTAGTTCATTTGAAATATCTGCCACTTTGATTAATATTGACATCAACTGGAATCAAATGTTTGAAAAAAAAAAGTTAGTATGTATTATGATTAGTTTTTGTTTATAATTCATTAATCCTTTGATTATGAAACTTTGAAAAAGCTTCAAAATCAAATTCATGATATTTATGTCATTTGGACTGACTACAGAAATGAGGAAAGAGCCACCCAGAGCCTAGTTCTCTTCTAAGCTTGATCTAAAACCATGTTAGAATCAAAATATCAGATCAGCAACCCTTTTTTTTAATTATACATCACACTGCATCAGTTTCCAAGAGATTTTTAAAAATTGTTTTAAAATCACAGAACATTATCAATTATTAATGACTGAAACAAAATTCCCAACAACATTCTAGTCGTATCTTAGTTGTTTATAAAGAAATAAATTATGTTACTATTAGAAACCGTCAATCAAAACTGTCACCATAGGTCTCTTCAGTTTTTAAGCTGGTCTGGCTGGCTATTTATATATTACGCGTACAGGCTGCACCAAAGAAGCTAGTGTGCTGAAAATTTCAACATTTACTCATTATTATGTCTAGAAAAAAATGGCAAATTGGTCCCTTAGTTATTGTCCAGCAGCATTCACGCATATTTTTTTTAGTGATCACTGCCCAACAAAAGGTTCAAAAGACATTGGTCACATGACAGTTTCTATTGAGTGACTAATCAGTCCTGTTTGTAATTCTTTTACAATGATCACTTTTCAAGATCATAAAATTAAACACAATAACAGTCTTAAAAATTAGATCAGTGAGTGAAAAAAGGATTCAATATTTGGATTAAAAAACAGATTATTTGCTGACATGCTTTGATTAGAGCAAATTTAGGATTATGTTTTCATGACAAGTAAATCCAAACGATTTTAAAAAGTTGATTCTTTTAGTCATTAGTCAAATATACAAGATTTTAAAATTTTATAACAGCCAGGCATGTCAAAAGGTTAACAAATATCGACTGCTGTCTGCCAATAGCTGTAACAAAATTACTTAACCTTTGCACTTTTGACACTTTGAGATGGAGTAGGAATGTTGTCATAAATGTAAAAGGTCATATTGTAAAGAGAATTGCCAAAAGTGATGAATTTAAATTTAATTCAAAACTAATTTTAAATAATTATAAAAATCTGGGGATTATTTTATGATGAAAGTTTTTGCAATACATTTTGTGTTAAATTAACATTGTGATTTACAAATTAATTTCACATAACATAATTGGGTTAATAATAACTATTGAATAACAAAAAAAAAGAATTTAATAAAATTTTTAAATAATTCAGTTTAAAATCAAAGATTATCCTGTATGTAATCTAATGTAATTGTAGTGGGTTATTTAAAACTTATTTTTAAAATAAGTTTTAAATATCTCCCTACAATTACATTGATTTTAAAAGATAATGAACTATCATTATTTTAGCGAACAAAAAGATTTATAACACATCAATTATTTATTCTATTAACAACTAATGAGGTAATAAAAGTGAATTTTAACTTAAATATTTACAGAAGAAAAAAAAGAAGGTTGGAAATACTTTTTAAGTATAATGACATTACCTGTAATCGATGGTCTTTCTTTTCAGGATTAAAATCGTTCAATACTGTTTCGAAATCTTGAAGAATATTCAGGTGTTTAGCCATGTCTGTACTCAATATACATCTGAAAGTCAATGCAAAACAAAGATCAAGAAACGTACATAAAATGCATATATTTCATATAAAATAGAAAGAGAAAT
>VCCN01002840.1:1069594-1082851 GCA_006491835.1 Architeuthis dux | reverse complement strand
TCATATAAAATAGAAAGAGAAATGTATATATTTCATATAAAAATGCATATATTACATATAAAATAGAAAGAGAAATTTAATATCATTTTGATTGTTTTGAATTATTTTTCTCGATTTAAAAATCAGGATTTTCTTTTTCTGTTTCAAGTTATTTGGTATGAATGCATATGTGTGTGCATAATATCATCCCAAGAAAAAAGGACAGGGAAGGAAGATAATGACCTATATTTCCTCCACTTTGTTGTAGATCAACTCGTTATGACGTAGGTAGCTAGATGGCTTCATATAAACTACTGACATTGAATTTAATCCTCACAAGGTACTTCAAGAATGTGGCTTTCTAGATGAAAGTTTAGCATATTTGCTTTACTAGACAACACTTAAGAATAGCGAGAGGAAAAAACAAAGGGGGAAAAATTCAAGATTGTGGTTTCTAATCAAGTATTAACAGTACATAATTCTCGAGTTACACTATCATTAATGAAAATAAATAAAGACTGGCATTCCAAGGGAAATTATGAATCACCGCCACCTATATATGCTTCTTTTTACCTTGTAAATTTAAATACTGATGGTGGTAAAATTAAGTTACCTTGATGAAAATACTAACTATAAATTGAAGATTTAAAAAAGAAAAAGAAATTCTACTATGAATGTTTAGGGCTGGGTGAAGTCCGGATACATAGATACATACATATGAATGTCAGAACACATGAATGACCTAATCCCAGCAACAGTGTTTAAACTGGTTTGTTGAGGGTAGCAGTGATTAATTACATGCATAACAGATGAGATATATGTGAAAAGGTGTGTTTTCTCACCCTCCAGGTGACTAATGACTTTTGGCAGCATGCCATGTTGGGGGTGTTCAATTAACAAATTGGAAAAAGGGGTGATCAATGAATAAGTTACTTCTCTTGCCTTTTGTTGGGCTGTGATTACTAAGAAAATCAAAATTTTCAAAACACGTGTGTGAATGCTACCGGATACAAACTAAGGGACCAATTTAGCATAAACTTAAATTGTAAATTGAACCCGCCCCTCCGACAAAAAAAAAAATTTTTTATTTGGGAGGGGAATTTTCAAAAAACAAAAAATAATTTTTCCCTACTCATTGAGGGGAGTGTGTGTGCAGAATTTCAAGTTTCTACTATGAATGATTTTTTTATATTTTATCAAGATTTTAAATTAAATTAGTAAAATTAAAGAAAAGTACCAGATTTTCACAATGTCAACCAAAAGAACCAGATTGCATGAAAAGAAACAGATCTGGTATGAAAGAACCAAATTTGGCAGACCTGTTTTACACGCTCTATAACGAATTCACATTGTGTTAATTTCTTGCTATTTATTTCTTCCTTCTATTTTCCCAATCCACTATTCCATAGTTACATTAGTCAGTTGTTTTTTGTCTGATTGTGTGCTAGTTTCGCAAAGTGTGTGAGTTTGAATTTCGCAAAGGGTCTGCTCCCCAACCTGCCGTGAAATTCAAGGGACTACTGTACATAGATACATAGATATAAATGTCAGAACACATGAATAACCTAAACCCAACAGTGTTTCAACCGGTCTGTTGCAGGTAGCTGTGATTAAAAATACAAAATTCTTTTCTTTCAAAGTCTCATATTTGCTTTCCAATACAAGAAACCGTTCAAACAAAATTCCTACAATCATTTAGAACAAATTCTTACCTAATAATACCTTGTCGAACTTCTAAATATTGTTCTTTGGATAAATTTTTTAGTAATCCCCACTTTTGAAGAATGCGAAATGCAACATCACAGTGGTGGTTTTCCAGTGGGGATGTGTCGTTGTAGGTCCGAGCAAGCATGGTCTGTGCATTTACCTGTATAGGACAATTAAATATAGAATATTTCTTGTTAAATACGGTATATGCCAGTATATAAAACAGTCATTTAATTTTTAAACAGGAAAAAAAAACATGCAAATATTACACTGCATCCAATGCGCTGGTATTATGACTAGGGGGCTGTCTACTGAAGCTCGATATGGACAGTTATGAGACTTGGATGAGGTGCAGTGAGTGGTAGTCCTCCAAATACCCTTGTAAACCATTCATCTTTACAATCCGGTATTTACAATACTATATATTTTGTATTTTATCTATGTATTATATCTGATTATATAGATAAATGTAAATCAATCATTAAATATAATTGCAGCTTTATATCTGGTTCTCAAAAGTTGTAAATTTAGAAAACTTCAAGTTTGATAAGATTCATAAAGGTTTTGGTGTATAAAAATGACTTTCATTTCTAGTCATTTTGTAATAGTTTTATATGTTAAAGCTATATCACTCTTTGGTGTGAAAAACTTTTCTATTTGTGTTTACTATTGTCCAGATTTGTATAAGACTTTTGAGAAGGGTCATTAACATTCAAAGGATATTTTGGACGATTGAACTCCTTCTCTTGTTGTTTGTGTTGTCAACACAACATTTCAGCCGATCAATTCTCCGGCCTTCTTCAGGTGTAATATCTGGATGTGATGGGGTAAACAGAAGTTTTTACATTAGTCAGACAAGTGCGGAGTTCAACCCAATGTGGCTTCCACTGCTCAATGGGCCCAAATCAACAAGACAAGGATAAAGAAACACCCGAATTCTATGTTATAAGAGTTACCTCCTTTGAAATGAAAAACTTCTGTTTACCCCATCATATTCGGATATTACACCTGAAGAAGATCGAAGAATGGATCGGCTGAAATGTTGTGTTAACAACACAAACAACAAGAAGGAGTTCAATCGTACAAAAAACTATTTGAATGAATGAATGACCCTTCTCAAAACTATAGAAAATGTAATCATTTATTTACACTAATAACAGCTTTGAAGTAGTGAACTATTAGGTCTTACTTTAAGTAAGAGAATGTGAAGAAACCCCTCGAACTCCTCAGAAACAAGGGTAGATATTTTTACAAAATTCATTACAGCCTCCAATATAGATAGATAGATATATATTTAGTTTCTTTTCTAAAAAACATCATCTCACAGAAATTCAAATATATCAGTGAATTTTTTCACGGGTAATAACTATTGTTCATTACAAACACAGGAAAAAAATAAACATTGGCACAATAAAAATAAAAATTCTAAAATGTAAAAATTTGATATGCTTTGTAACACTATGGCAACATCTGAAGCAAGAATTATCTTCACAGTAAAAAGATGCTTAAATCACAAATTGTTTTAAGATCTGCATTCCAGATAAGTTAGCCATTAACAAATTAATATTGAATTTTAATTAATGAAACAAGTCAATATCATTTCAAATTATTTTTTTAATCTTCCACTTGTACTTGAGCAATTTATTATAATACCCCTCTGGCTTGCTAGGCCCGTCGAAGCTTACCAGAACCCTGTTAACTGTACATTTCGGGAACACGTTCCCTATTCTATCCATCGCCCACCTTTCCGGATGCTGGACAAGGGGTTGGACTTTCCTGGTTTGGAATCATAATTGTCCGGCTCCTCGACTAGTTGCCAATCAAGGCTGAAGTGACATAGCTTGAAGTGGATTCATGCTTTTTCCAAGGGTTATTATTATTTGTTATTATTACAAAGTGAATGCCAACTGACTCAACCAGAGTTTGAACTCAGCTCGTCAATTCTATTCTCTGTGCCGTTAAACATCAGGCCACCCACACTTACTTTCAAACATCAAATCATGTAAAATCCTGGTTTCCAATTTTTAACTTTTGGATGCCAACAAAGAAAAAGAGAAAGAACTCCTGGATCAACTCACATGGTAGATGTTACTGAAACCCGAATGTTCCAAATCATGGCATATTGCAGATACTAATAAGGTAAGTAGTTCTTCTTCAGAGAAAATATTGCGCAATTCTAGTTGCCATATAAGACTGTACATCTGAAATAAAGAAGCAAAAAAATATAGTAACAACAGGAACACAACTGATGTTACAGACACACGTTGTCAGTAGCTAAGGCATTTCTTTATTAGAAATTACAACAGATTATCTGAACTACATTATGGGATTAGAGATAACAAGCCTGATTGCTGCAGGGTCAAACACCACTTCTACTTCTATTCCATCTGAAGATGATTATTGAAACTTTTGTATTCAAATAGTTCTTCGGACGATTGAACTCCGTGTTTGTGTTGTAAACACAATGTTTCGGCCAATCCATTCTTCGGCCTTCTTCAGGTGTAAAATCCGAGAAGTTTTGTTTTTAAAGACAAAGACACAGAAACACCCAGTTACCCCCTTTAAAAACAAAACTTCTGTTTACCCCATCACACTCAGATTTTACACACGCAGAAGGCCGAAGAATGGATGGGCTGAAATGTTGTGTTTACAACACAAACAGCAAGAAGGAGTTCAATCGTCCGAAGAACCATTTGAATATTAATGAGCTTTCTCAAAACTATAGAAAATAACTATTGTATTGTTTATATAATAAATAAAAAAATTATAACATAAATTTTTGTAGATATGTAAGACTTGTCAGTTTTGCTCAGTCAGTAAGAGAGCCGCCTACCAATCATTTGGTCGGGATTACAAATCACGGTCTTTCAATGATTACAAATACTGCCAGTCATTTAGGTATTTATACACATTCTCCTAATGGATTATTTTTTTAGCAAATATATGGTTATCCCAAGTGCTTAATGGGCCCTTTTAAATGGAATAATAGTGTTTTATTGTTGCTCTCTTCATACTTTGAGTAAATGACATTTTTCTCTATTAATGATTAAAAAAATGACTGGAATTTTCAATAACTGTTATTTAAATGCAATACAAATGCTGCTCTTATTTTTAACCTTTAGAAATAAAGATTAAGGTTTTTTTTTAAATGCTATTCATAATGAGATAATTCTTTCATGGAATATGAGGAAAGCCTTAACATGTATTAAATATTTTTGGCAAAAAAAATTTATAAATTTTAAGATATACATAGTACAAACCAAATAAATGAAGTTTTGCATTAGGAATATATATGTATATCAATAATTTTGCAGCCTAATGATGAAAAAAGCATTTATTTTATACAATAAATATTTATTTTTCAGCATAATCTCCTTCTTTGTCAATGCATTTAATTCAGTGCTGAATCACATAGATCGAACATTATACAGTGAAAATATCAGATCAAAATTCAGCTAATAACTATGTGTCAGGCTATATGGACTGATTGATCCATCCTCATATGTAAATTTAATTATATTAATATTTTGCATAGAGACTAGAGAGTATGTTCATGTTAAATGACTATTTAACATCTGCACCTCCAGACAAGCAGAAACAATTAGTTAAATGTCTATATTTTTTCATTTATAGACAATGACTTGTTCCTTATACTATATAAGACTTATGTCCATCCACACCTACAGTACTGTGCACAAACCTGTTCACCGTACTTGGAGAGAGATAAAAAAATCTTTTAGAAAAAGTCCAGAAACGTGCAACTAAGTTAGTACCGGAATTAAAAAGTATGAGTTATGAGGCTAGGGTAAAAGTGTTAGGATTAACATCGTTAGAAAATAGGAGAGATTGGGGAGACTTAATAGAAATGTTCAAGATTATGCATGGTTTAGAAATAGTAAACCCTGATATATTTTTTACTAGAAGGGTGTACAAGGGACTGAGTGGCCACACATATATGGTAGAAGCAAATAGAAGTAGATTGAATATCAGAAAATTCTATTTTAGCAATAGAGTGGTAAGACTTTGGAATAGATTACCGGAATATGTAGTGCTATCAACAGATGCAAATGATTTTTAGAAGAATTATGATGTTTATTACACCACCGCAAAGGTTTAAGGCCCTAGATATTGTGTAAATATGATTGTTATAATATGTGCTTGTATATACAAATTGTATACTGTTTTTTCACACTAAAATAAAATGTAAAATGTAATATAGCAGTGTTTCTCAAACAGTGTGCCTGGGTGCACTGGTGCACCCCAAGAAATAGATAGGTGCGCCCCAAAGCAACCGGAGAGTAAAAAAAATACATATGTAAAATAATGTGTTAAATATGCAATTCTCCCATCCAAAATTCACAAATTACACATCCACACTTGAAGATGTAAACAAAAACAGCAGCATAAAGTGCTCGTTTTTCTCATTTTTATAATTGACTATTTAATTTGGGGCTACTTATTGTTTCGTATTTTTTTCTTCATTGACGTCTATTAAATGGGCTATTTTGGGCTTTAAATTTACTTCTTTATGAATTTAGGGAAACTTTATTAAAAAATACATTTGTCATCTCTGCGTCTGTCCAAGGCTATTCCTCTGCCTGTCTTTAAAAGCCGTCAATCTTTAGATATGAGAGCACAAAACATTTACAATTGAAGAAAGCCACTACGGATGCACAAAATGGACAAACACATCTTGTGCACTCAATTTGAAGCCATTGTTTTTAAATTTAGTTATTTTTTAATTTAATCATTTTAATTTATTTTAGTTATGTTTTGGATATTTGTGTTGCAGTGTTTCACAGGAAAGAAATATTGTACTCAAAAATGGTTATTCATTTCAACCCTTAGCCCCACCCTGTGCCTGAGCTCCTGAGGAGAAAGATTCATCCACTGACTACTGAAATGTTTTTTTCATCTTTACAGTTGGTTAGCTGCATAAGTCAAATATGTTGTCAAACACCAGGACAAAATCAGAGTTGACTTTACTTACCTATGTAACAAGAACAATCCTCACCAAAATTAGGTGATTCTAACCTGGTGTGTTATCACCTGCACTAAACTTTTACAAACCTCCAAAATTTATAGTAGAATTAAGCAAGGATGTAGAAGTGGGAGCAGAGTTTGACTCTGGTGCAGCCAGAATTGTTCTTAGTGGAGGTGGGGTAAGGGGTTCTCACCTCTCATCAAATGGGCTTAATGTTAGTAACATATAAAAAGATTTTTTCTGCGTACATTTGAGTATAGCACAACATCCAATAAACAAAAGGAACACTGAATCTAAACTCCAAAATCCAATTGATTTGACTTGAAGACATAAGTTTTAAAGTACACATTGGCAATCTTTTGGTAAAGGGACACTTGCCATTTCCATTTTAATTATTCAAATATTCAATTTTTTTTTTATATACGGATTCATATGAATAAATATATATAAATAATTTCTATGCTGAAAGAATGCCGGAAAAAAAAAAAAACATAGATTTCTTAAAAGCAAAAGAAATTGGCACGTATGATCATCCATAGCCAATGGTTTAAAAATGCTGAAAATGACATGGGTCCCTTTAACAAAGGTTGCCCATTTTTATTTCAAAATCTGTTCAAATCATATGTGGGCAAGAATGTTTTTTTTTATCCAAGAGTTTATGATGTATTGCCATTTACTTAGCTTCGCTTAGTCTGGCACAAGGCTATAGTAGTGAAGTCCTCAGTGACAATTGAGCTCAGTGCAATAGCAAATTGGTCTGGAAAATGACCTAGCTAATCATCATACTATGATATATCGATCTATATAGCAAAAAGAAATATTTTGGCCACTCACCGCTCAGTTAGGTTGGGAGAGGTTTATGACACCCCTCCCCCCAACCACTACCAAACTACATTATATATTATAACAATTTTACTCAAGTGTCAATCCAAAAATACCTACCATCTGTGCAACCATAAAACAATGCTTGAAATTGTGGAATGGCACATTGAAGTAATGCATATAGATATCACACAGCCATTCTTGCAAAATGGAAAACTGAAAAAGAAAATCAAAGAAAAGTCAATCTAAAATGTTGATTGATACTTTTGAGAGATGAAAATACAGGTATACCTTTATTAGTGCGGTTAATTATTTAAAAAAATTTCCGTACTGTTCAAGACAGCACTGTTCAACGTCTTATTATAATTTAATGTGGTTTTGTTTTCAGCCTTAGTTACATTAATTTGTACAGCAACATCTTAACCGTACTACATCAAAACCTGCACTATTCAAGGTCTTATTATAATTTATGTGATGTGATAAGTATGAATATTCAAAATTAAAAACAATCCAGTAACAGTCTTGAAGTTATTTTCTATAGTTTTGAGAAGGGTCATTAATACTCAAATGGTTCTTTGGATGATTGAACATCTTCTTGTTTGTGTTGTAAATACGTTTCAGCCTTCTTCAGGTGTAAAATCCAAGTGTGATGGGGTAAACAGAAATTATGTTTAAAGGGGGTAATGTCTTTGTCTTGTCGGTCGGGTTTAGGTCTGTTGAGAAGCAGAAGCCACATAGGCTTGAACTCCGCACTTGTCTGAGTAATGTATTTAGTCGACAAGTTGATGTGAGCTGCTTCTTTGATTTTTCTCTGCTTCGAACATCATTCTCTGTCAATAATCTAGATTTCCTCAGAGAGGAAGATGGTCGCCTTTCTCTCTCCAGATGTGATGAAAAGGCTGATGAATGGATCGGCTGAAACGTGTTTACAACACAAACAAGAAGGAGTTCAATCGTCCAAAGAACCATTTCAGTCTTAAAGCTGTTTGAATTTCTTTGAGGATTAATTTCCAATTCATATTTTCAGGTTCTACAATGTAAAGTCCTTATTGCTATGATAAAAACAACAATAAGATGAAAGGAAAAAACAGTCAAAAATTGATAATAAAAACAATCTAATTCATTAAAATTTATTAATTTACAAAGTTCAGAGAAATGCAACTATGTAGTTACTCCAATGAGTTTTTACAGTAAGATCTTATACATCTGGTGCCTGTTTGCCCTTATAGGTCTTGTTATTCTGAACATTTTGATACCTCATTTGCCTCTCTACTCCTATTATTTCACTAATTATGATTATTTATTCATTTGTGGACTCGCAGCAAATTGAACACTTACAAAAAAATGGCCTTTTCAACACCCTGAAAAGCCATAATTTTTTAATATGTAGACATTGTGTACTTGCTTAAATTTTATACAAAACTGAAGAACATTTATTTTTCTACTAGGTGATATTGGTTCCAAAGACATAAATCGAAAGAAGAGGTATCAGCAATCATTTATTTATAGACACCTTTTATTTCGACCACAGTAAAAAAATGTCACAGTGTTGTTTGGGCACTGTAAACACATTAAATTGAAAATTCGCTGTAAAATTCCTTTTAAGTCAAACGATGACAAATAAGACACCAACAGATTTAGAATTGGACATTCTTTATTATGGCATGCATAACAGTTTTGTATTAGTCAACATTAGGGAGAATGAACACTTGAGAAACAGGGAAAAATTAGCGTTACTGTGACATTTTCGCCCCCAAAACTGACTGTTTGGACTACCTAAACTATGATTCATTTCTGAAAACATTAAATGTAGAAAAACATAAATTCTTTTTGAAGAAGCTTGGGTTCTTTTCTAAAAGTGAGTATTATTGTTTTAAATGTGTTTATTCTACAACGATACTCTATAAAAACAAAAACTTTAAAAAAATAACAAATGATTCCAGTAATTTTTAATTACAGTCTGTAAGTAACAGCACAACATTATCACTACCATAGCCAACAGCTTTAAGAATAAATGTACAAGTTTAACTAAGACTATCATTGGTGATGTTAAAACAGCAGTGATGTGGAAATCATTGTGCTGTTAGTTGTTTATGCAAATGTCTTGGACAGCTGCAAATGTCAACACTAGCTCAGATGTGGTCAAGTGTTATTTATATCTCCACTGACCATTGTTTGGAACTGGAGAGTTTCTGCAGCCCTTTAGCTCCATATGTTGTTTTTCAGTTGGTAATCCAAAGGAATCAATAGTATGGCTCTAGTGGTTGATATAAGCAGTATGTTTCACATGGTTTTTGCGTCTCTATGACCGGACGTGACACGTAAAACTAGATTTGGCATTCCAGAATACAACAGATACCCGAGGAAGGCCAGATACACAGATGGAATGTTGTGAAAAGAAACAATAAAATCGAGAAGATTAGTCCGAATAAATGACATAAAATGAGTTCTCACTACTTTTACAAAATAATAAAATGAATTGATTTGCTTCAGAAAAAGATTATCTTTTTAGATCTTTTAATTTCTGAAAAGAATAAATAACAGGTTTGGTTAGTCACTCAATAGAAACCGTCATGTGACCAATGTCTTTTGGCTGCATGCCATGTTGGAGTGATCATTAAAAAATTGGAAAAAGGGGTGATCAATGAATAAGTTACTTCTCTTAACTTTTGTTGGGCAGTGATCACTAAAAACATCTGAATTTTCAAAAAAAAAGTGTGAATGCTACCGGACACAAACTAAGGGACCAATTTAGCTTAAACTTACATTGCAAATTGAACCCCACACTAAAAATCTATTCATCAAATCAATTTTTCAAAAAAAGAAAAAAAATTAAATGTTTAAATTTTCAGCTATTTAGCTCCATTGGTGTGGCCTGTATGCATGATACATACATAGCCAGCCAACCAGCCAGACCAACTTAAAAACTGAAGAAACCTATGTTGACAGTTTTGGTTGACGGTTTCTAATGAACCAAATAATAATTATAATTATCTGACGTAATTGTTGATTGTTAATATTCAGCAGCCATTGAATTACCAGTTGAAATGTTTAATACTAAAAAAAAAAGAAAAAAAAAAGAAAAAAAAGAAGAAAAAAGAAGAAAAAAAAGAAGAAAAAAAAAAGAAGAAAAAAAAAAGAAGAAAAAAAGAAATCTTCACTTTCTTCTTCCAGATGATGGAGATTGTAAAAAAAAAAATTATCATCATACCCATGATTTAAAAGTTCATTCATTTTTAATAGTGGACCCTTCTCTACAACCACTATAATAATATACACCCTTGATCAATGTATGTACAGTGGATTCCGCTTAAATGGAACATATTGGGACCACAAATATGGGTCCTTATAAGTGGCTGTTCCTTTTCAACGGATTTGCATAAAAAGGCAAAAATATAAATACGTTTGATTCTATTTTTGCACAGCTGCTTCTAAGTGGCTATTCCTTATAACCAATGTCCCATTTAACCAGAATATTACATAATTTTTGCCATCATCTATTTAACTGACTGCAGTCTTCAGATTCCTTCTTCCTAACTCAATATCTCTCAAATAATGACTCCTTCTAAATACACAATTTAATTTGTGTATCAATAGAATTTCTTTTCCCTCACATTAAAATCTGAGTTCTTAGTACGCTACCCTTTCTCTCTCCATATGCTACTCTGGTGATACTGTAAGCTTAGAAGTAATTATTTTCCTTTTGGATTTCAATCTCACAGGCTTGTAAGATTAATGAAATCAATATCACTCGGGATGTAGTTGAGCCCATCAAAATCCTTCTCTCTGTATCAGTTCCTGCTATTAAAAAGCCAATACAGCATATATGTTTCAGAATGTACACACACACGTTTATTGATATTGATAGAGTGCTATGCTCATAAAGTTTATAAATATTCTAGCAACAGGATTCTGTAATATCCATTTCAGGTATTAAATAAACACTCGTCTTCTATTTTTAATCATTAAAAGTTCTCTTTTTTGAATAGACACAATTTTATCACAAAGTTATGTCACTGTTACATTTGAATATACAATCAGATAACACTTAAAAAAATTAAAATTAACTGATGAACATCATAGTTTTGATGTAACCTTCAAGTGAAAGCCAATTTTGTATATTTTACACTGATAATTATAACAACATTTATTGGTCCAGCGCCGCTGTGAGCGACTGCTCAACAAGCGTCCTAAATCGTAAATGTGAATAAAGAAACAAACTCACACAAACAAAGTGTCTTTATTCACATTTACGATTTAGGCCACTCGTTTAGCAGTTGCTTACACCGGCGCCGTGCAAATATAGGTTCTCAACCAATAAATGTCATTATAATTATCATATTATGTCAGATATAAAATTATCCATCATTTGATTTCATATTTTATATTGCAGGAAGTAGACATGTTTACTTTTATCCTGGTAACAGAGTGAAACCACTCATCTTATAACACTGGTAAAAAACAATCAGTAAAGAAGTGACAAGCATTTAGATATTTACTAAGCTTAGCTTAGTCTGGTACAAGACAACACTAACGGAGTACTCAGTAAGGATTGAGCTCACTAGAAATAGTCTACTAGGCTAGTTTGCTCACCATTGTTCCATGGCTACACACCCAAGTAGCCATTTTGCAATTCCAATAAGCTCAGCTTTTCCCATTTTTAGTTTCATATTTCATCATTTAAAAAAATTAAATGTACTTTAGTCTCTAATCAAAAGATAATAGCCATTATTATCAGCAGTTTCATGCAAGAGCTGCTTTAATGAAAAAATGACTACCATATTTGATTAGTTCACTAAATGAAATTAATATTTAGATTATTCTATCTTTTTTATAACAATTGTTTTAAACCCACCATTACAGCAATGTTTCAACAGCAAATTATAATACTACAGACAAAATTAAAGGAAAATAATGTTATTAAGAAAATGACAAGGGGAAATTAGTAATATGAGTGAGGTTAGCAAGTGCATTTCAATGTCATGAGGTCAGCCTTGGAGGGTTACATGGCCTTATTAGACAAGCGAGCGGATGTTCCACTTTCTGTCCAATTTCCTAATCAATCAAGCAGTTATTGCATGTCAAAATAGCTTTTTCATTACCACAGCAGAAAAACATCATGGCTGAATAACAACACACAATACTAGGCCAACAGAAGGAGGAAAGACTTGCCTGAATATTAAATGTGGAAATGAAGTTCAGTTCTTGGAACATTGTTTCCAGAAGAAGCAACATTTCTGCATCCTCCCATTGCCAGTTGTCAAATGTTGATTGTTTCAAATGGTTTTTTATGTTGAGTGAAAATTGTGATTCTCTGCAATAAGCAAAACACATCAATCAAGAGAATGAATACAAGCGCCATTTTGTTTTAGATACAGAAACTTACAGTGAAAAGACAATATTAAAAAGTACAATTTAATAATACTCACGGCTACAAAACGCTTGCGAGATGTTCACGTTCTAACAGTTAAGATGTTGAAAATGGACATTACGACTACTGAAGCCTCTTTAAGAGATTCAATTTGATTGGTTCAATTTGAAACTATGTTTGACTAATCAAAAATAATTTAATAATGCTCACGCCTACAAAAAGATTGCGTGATGTTCACATGCTAACAGTTAAGATGTTGAAAATGGCCTAAACAACCATAACATGTAACATCAGAAGACATACACAAATACACACGAAGGAACTACATTCATAAAAAAACGTTAATTTTAAAATTTTAAGGTTTTTTAATAATTTTGAAGTTTTAGAATTTTAA
>VCCN01002840.1:1044899-1056751 GCA_006491835.1 Architeuthis dux | reverse complement strand
TAGATCAAACATACAGTGAAAATTTCAGATCAAAATTCAGCTAACTACGTGTCAGACTATGGACTGATCGAGCCACACTCATATTTCTTCATCTATTATATAATAGATGAATAATTCTTCCACATTATTATGGTATGATTGTCTATTCCCACTTAAATTCATAGGAAACAAATTATCTAACAAAGAAAAATTGTTCCACATAACTGACAAGAATAATAGCATATAAAAAATTTCCAATAACTGGAGGCTTTAATAAGATTAACAAGACTTATTTTGAACATTAACTTATTATTAATATTGGTTCACCGACTTCTCTGTGCAAGTCTGCCTAGTGCCAACAACTAAATGCAGACTACTTGGTGCACGATTACATAATTTATAGTTCACAGGAACAAACTATCAAATAGAACTACAAAAGTAAATTAATTCACTAAAATCATACAACTCAAAAAATAATTAAAACTTTTGTATCTCAATAAATTGTTTTAATTCTATAATTTGTTCTTGTCGGTCCTTGTGCTGAGTTATTGTGTGCAAAGTTATCTTTGTGCCTATCAGTCATGTGCCCAGAAGTCAGCGTTCAGTTGTTGGTGCTAGGTAGACTTGCACAGAGAAGTTGGGTCACGATTAATATTACAAGGAATTTAAAAGATTAGACATTGGAATATTTCTAATTCAACATTGCTGCCTAAATCATTCAGTACTAAATAACCTTGACAAAAGCTTATACCACAAAACTCTTATCTAAACTACCACATCCATACATGAAGTAGCAATGCATGTAAAGTTTAGGAATAATGACATTTATTGATATTTTATGTGATAATAAATCATTGCCCAGTGAGGATCAAACTCATTGCACAGTAGAGACTAGCTCTATAACTATCCCTCCATGGTGACATGACCGGTAATGAAAGCATAGGTATATAAACATTACTTATATAGAATGAAAAAAGCTCCTAGATTTCAGACCACATTTATGAAATTCACCAGACGACCATAAAGAATAGCTGAACACAGAAAAACATCCTAAAAAATGATTGCATCTTCGCCTGCAAATTGATGTTGGATTTTAGACCTGGCATACTGAGTTATGATTTTGTACACTGTTATATGAATACACACCAAGAGAGAAAACTTGATTTCAATTCTGGTTGACGGTAGATTGAAGAACTACCTAACTAAACTTCCAGAAGAAGAGTTCAGCATCATTCTAGCTAATTGTAAAAACATCAAAAAAAGTCTACTGAAACACTTTTTTTCTATAAGACACATAAGGCTCAAGATTAGAACACACAAATGTTATCAAAGATAAGACATCAACTTTATCAGATAACCAAAAATTTAGACACTAATCTAAAGTAGCAGACAATACAAATATATTTTTCTACTATCTGTGTCACTATAACGGAACAATTAAATTCTGACTGGAAATTGTTGTGAATTTATGGATTGAAGATCTGAAAATAAAATATTAGCAATTTGTTGCAGGACTAACATTAAAGCATAAATACTACAGAAACACTGAATTGTTTTGAAGTTTTATATTTTCTTTGTTTGGTAAGAAAATGTTTACAACAAAAAGCAATTTTTTTTTTTAAATCAGCAAATTTTATTGAATAATAATAAGCACATTCTTCTAAATCAGAGCTTTCCAAACATTTCGCATTGGCGACACATTTTTAAAAAAAAATTTCTTTTTTGTTACCATATTACTTGAGTTTTGTTAGCCCAGCAATAATGTCGTCCCAGCAGTCAGTTGAACTGACCCAGGAAAAGAATCTTTTGAAAGATATACAAAATCGGATCAAGTTGACATCTGGCACCCTAGAAATTGACAAATCGAAAAGAGACACGTTTTGCTGTCACTGAAACGTCAGCAGCCTTACCAAGATAAACAAATACAATGTGTTTTTAGGGAAGATCGCAGCTTTAACTTTGCATGGACCTTTTTTGACAAGTTTAAAATTAAAAGAGTGAGATCGAAATTAATAATCTCGAAAGTTTTTTAAAATTTCATCCTGTGCAGAAACATTATGAGCAAAAAAGAAGGAAAACAGAAGCATTTTTGGAGTTTTGTTACGAAAATGTTTACATCCCAATCTTGTTTAAATGTTTAATTTTGCGACACACCTAGATATTATCAGCAACACACCAAAGTGTTGGAACACAGTTTGGAAAGCTCTGTTCTAAATAACAAAAGAAAGATAACTACTTACGAAATTCTTCGGTATTTATCGATTACATATTGTTGCTGTTTTAGCTTTTCATCATTCATTTTGTATTTATCCCAGAGTGGAACAATTATCTTTGAATTAGGTAAATCTTTATAGAGTCCTAACCAACTGAGATAGGCAATACCCTGGAAAGAAGAAAAAATACACAGATAAAAACTAACTTGATAAATAGATGGATGAAATATAAAAATAATATTGGTTAGTAAGTCAAAGAGGAGATTTTGTAGTGCAGTTATCACCAGATTAGGAAAAACATTGACAAAAAATAGACAGTGGTTACAATTTGAAAAACAAAATGGGAAATGTTTTGAATACTAATCTTGCTTTAAAACAATTTTGCGAATGATGTTACTATTGAGACAGACAATAAAGATACTAAATGATGGTAATAACCATAGGCCGACAAAACCTACAAGCGGTGCTTGTATGCAGCAAGCCAGCCTGGGCACAGGGAAGGAAGGAAAAAAGAAAGAGAAGAAGAAAGAAGGAAAAAAGAAAGAGAAGAAGAAAGAAGGAAAAAAGAAAGAGAAAGAAAAAAAGAAAAAAGAAAAAGAAATTTCCATGATGAATTACATATAGAAAGAACAAATTTGGTAGAATCTGTATAGTTTTACATGCAATTTGTAACAACATCACAAAATATAATGAATGTGAAAAAGAAAAAATACCCCTTTGTCCCAAAAATTAACCTATAAACCTAACAGGATGAACAGCCTTGGGACTATCCCATAATATTTCAGTGCGCAGATAACTTGGTGCTTGCACACAGCAAAATATTTTGTCGGTCTATGGTAATAACTAAAAGGCACAGTGGATTAAAAATACTCTTCTATAAATAAAGAAAAATGTATCTCTGTATTTTTGTTTGCACATTCAGTTTCCAATGAAAATTGTCCTTCCCTTACTCACTTTATGCTATTGATATTTACTAAGTTTAGCCTAGTATGGCACAAGGCCAGAGAGATGGAAAAGATGCAAGGAAGATTGGTGTAAGACAATCCTTCAAGTGAAGGAGGCCTGCCTGCCCAGAAAATGACCATTCAAAATCCTGGCTTTCACATGGGCTTGAACATTGCGCTCTGGTACTGGAGGAAAATACATAACTATCGCAGCCATGTGGCAAGACCAGATATAGTAATATACCAAGTTTAGCTTAGTCTAGTACAAAGCCATAATAGTGTAGCACCGAGTGAGAATCAAACTCACTACACTAGCTATTGGTCTGCAAGATGAACTTTCAAACTGTCACCCAACTGTAGACACCTTCACTTTATGCCATTGCTGAATGGTTCGAAGTGCGGTAAGAAGTTTAGAGAGATGGGAAAAGAAGTTTAGAGAGATGGGTAAAGAAGTTTACAGAGATGGGAAAAGAAGTTTAGAGAGATGGGTAAAGAAGTTTAGAGAGATGGGAAAAGAAGTTTACACAGATGGGAAAAGAAGTTTACAGAGATGGGTAAAGAAGTTTACAGAGATGGGAAAAGAAGTTTACAGAGATGGGAAAAGAAGTTTACAGAGATGGGAAAAGAAGTTTACAGAGATGATGTAAGAGATGGGGTAGAACTACTAACGAGAAAGCACTCAGGGCACATATACCTCTGCCAACCCCACTGCCATAAGAAACTGGATGAAAGTCAGTTCACAAATATATACAGTGCAATGGTGGTAACTGTGAAAAAATTCCTGGAACCGCCACAAGATTTAATCAGTTATTCGGTAGGCCATGGCCTAACCTACGACAAAGTTTAATTGAAATTCATTGAGAACTGTTGTAATAATGGAAGACAGTATAGTAAAGACAAGACTAAACGAGACCATGCATGGTGTGAAACAATTACTTATTAAAAAGAATATGTATGTAGGTGAGGCAGTATGTCGTATGAGTGCAGGGATGTCCATTTCCTTAGGTGAAGGAAGGTTTAGGTTGGTAAACACAAAGGGGTTGCATTGTGAGATGGTTACCATATATAGACAGGGTAAAAAGTCCAACCATCTAAGCAACTGCCTAATCTAACCTTTTAAAGCTGAAATCGGCACTTTAGGCCATGGGGATCAATTTAAAAACAGACAACATTTTGGAAAATGACCAGAAGTCACATGATGATGATGTCATCAATGGAGGGGGTACATTTTTTTTTTTAAATGTTGATATCTTCGGATATATAGGTCACAATCAGATACTTTGCTCTATCTAGATATGCAATTTGTAAGACCTATGAAATTACAGCATTTTGAGAAATTACCGGAAGTCACATGATTGATGATGTTATCAAAAGGGCCATTATAGAAAGGAAATTCTGCCATAATTTGTCAAACTATATACATCATCTGATAGGTCTTACTTCGCCTTATTTAGATATACAATTTGTATCTGATTGTGACTTATATTGACATTTTAAAGAAAATTCAGGCCCCTTTGATGACATCATCAATCATGTGACTCATGGCCTAAAGTACTGATTTCAGCTTTAAAAAGTTAGGTTAGGCAGTTGCTTAGATGGTTGGGCTTTTTACCCTGTCTTTATATGGTAACCATCTCACAATGCTGGGCATGAATTTGCTTTAAAGGGTCACAAATAGAATTACCAAATGAACAATCATGAATACAAATATAAAAACGAACTGCTACCAATTCAACCTCAAGAGAAAATAAGTTAGTCTTACCTCAACTTTGTTTTTCACATTGTTCACCTTTGTGAGCAGCTCTTCAAAACATTTTGGCATTGTTGTTTGATAAATAACTAAATTTTCTAAAGCTGCTAACCTAAGACAAAGAAAAAAGTTTTGATGATTTTAAGTTTCAAAAATAAGGGAAAAATGTTATGCTGAACAGGCCCCATGACAAGAAAATTAATGTAAATAAATTATGTCTATAAACCCTATAAGAAAACTGTGCCATTTCTATTAACGACACCTTATTCTTATCATATAAATTTTATTCCATAAAATAGTTATGAATACAGTAAAGGCTTAAAACTGTAAATATTTGTCTACAGTACAACAGGGTGTGATAAAATGATTTTGCACCTCATAACGCAGAATTCTAACCAAATGTGCCTCCCAATGCTTTGTTAATGGCACAAATTTTAGGTATTGTTTTTAACTGAATTCATATCTGTATAAGTTTTTGTCTAACATCTGTGGAAATGGACTCGCCCAAGGAAATTTCCAGCAAATTGACACATAACATTCAATTAAATATTTTGGGTTGTAAATAGAACATAAATTTGCAACATTCATTAAATAAAATAAGCAAATTCTTACGAATTTTTAGTTCAAAATACTTTAAGTAAACTTGTGATTATGCAATAGTTGTTGTCTAAACTCAAAATTTGCATCCCTGATATTCTTAATGTAAAACCATGTCTCAATCTCTCTTCATGTATGCCAATAGTGGAGGTGAAAACTTTCACGCCAATTGTGCATTTTGTGATAAAACCAAAAGATTTGGTACACTTATAGCCAAAGGCATTCAAAAGAAATTTGGATATGGAGCCATCATGAATTTTCAATATGTCCCCCATGACAGCCATTTCAAAAAGACTACCAGTGACAACTGTTTTTAGATCAGTTTTCCTATGATATTGAGGACATAATTAGTTGAATTTATTCACCATACATAGTTTTGGGGAATTGCCATTTGGATGATACATGCAAGTCATTGAAAATTCAAGATGGCTGCCGTGACAGGTATGAAAATTGTAATTGCAATAAAGTTGCGTAAACTAGTCTGATATGGAAGATCTCAGGGTCAAATCATACATTTTTTTATGATGTAGAATTTGAATTTGGAACTTTAGAATTAACCAGAAGCTCCATATCCAAATTTCTTTGGAATGCCTTTGACTATAATTGTACCAAATTTCATGCTTTTATCACAAAAAGCACAATTATTTTATAAGCGGCCCCACTACAATAGAATTATAAGGATTTCATTTTATTATAATTTGATTTCACAAACAACAAAATCATTTCTGAGTCAAGATCACCTTTTGAAAGTATTAACCATAAAAGTGAGTCTTGTCAAGTCAACAACATTTAATAAAACTAATGACACATTAAAAGAATCATAAAATTGTCATTATTTTGTTCTAGTTAGGAATTGTCAGATAAGTTTTATGAACTCAAATCCACCTCTGAAAAAAAAAAAAGAAAAGAAAAAAAATGGAAGTTAAATTCGGTTTTAACCTAAACAAACAGCACAGGATAAAAAAATGAAAACATAAAAAAAACGTACCTTCTTTCAATGTTTTCCCACTGGTCTAAGACTTCATCGGGCATTCGATCTGAAAATATGAAGAGAAAATATATAAGAGAAAACATCTTTAGAATTCAAATAGTTCTTTGAACGATTGAACTCCTTGTTGTTAGTGTTGTTAACACAACATTTTGGCCAATTCATTCTTCGGTCTTCTTCAGGTATAAAATCTGAATGTGATGGGATAAACAGAAGTTTTTATTTTTAAAGGGGGTAACCCTTATAACAAAGGACCCAGGTGTTTCTGTGTCTTGTCGGGTTTGGGTCTATTGAGCAGAGGAAGCCACATTGGGTCGAACTTTGCACTTGTCTGACTAATGCATTTAGTCGACATGTTGATATGAGCTGCTTCTTTGATTTTTCTCTGCTTCCAATAGTGGTGTTCAATCATCCGAAGAACTGTTTGAATGTTAATGATCCCTCTCAAAACTATAGAAAACATCTTTAAAATTGTCTATAGTTTTGAGAAGGGTTATTAACACTCAAAGAGTTTTTCAGATGATTGAATTCTTTCTTGTTTATGTTTTTAACACAACATTTCGGCTGATCCACCTGAATCCTTATTAAGTTATAAACGTTGCTACCATTGGAGAAAATATTCTGTTTACCCCATCACATGTACGGATAGTACACCTGAAGAAGGCTGGAGAATGGATTGGCCAAAACGTCATATTAAAAACGCAAACAACAAGAAGGAGTTCAATCATCCCAAAAACTCTTTGAATCTTTAGAATTGTTAATGACCCTTCTCAAAACTATAGAAAACATCTTTAGAATTAGTTATTATACTATTTAGAAATAGTTTTGAGAAGGGTCATTAACATTCAAAGAGTTTTTCCTTTTTGAAGTTGAACTCCTTTTTGTTGTTTGTGTTTTTAACACAACATTTCGGCCGGTCCACCTGAATCCTATAACATAAGCGTTGCTACCATTGGAGAAAACATTCTGTTTTCCACCATCACATTCAGATAGTACACCTGAAGAAGGCGAAGAACGGATTGACCGAAACGTCATATTAAAAACACAAACAACAAGAAGGAGTTCAATCGTCCCAAAAACTCTTTGAATCTTTAGAATTGTTAAAACAATGTTCCAGTTTCAACATAATGTGGCCACACGTGAACCGAAATAAAACTGAGCCAGACAATAGAAAGAAAGCAGAAAGAGAAAGGAAATTAAACAGACAATTTTTACAATATTAACACAAACTGCCAATTCATTTGGCTGTTAATCTTCTGCTCTTAGTGCAGTGGTTAGTTAGCTTGGTGGTCTTGCAAGCTATCAATAGTGACGTCAAGATATTAAGTGATGTAAAAGCTACCAGCACCATCTTTTGCACAATGTTAGGGAAATCTTAGAAGTGTCTTTGGATTTGATTGATTTGTTTAGCGGCATATCAACACTTGATGGGTCATTTAATGTCGAAATCTGTTTAAAATTCTTTCTTAAATAGAGTCTTGCGACTTTGGTGAAAGGTTAATTTTTTTTTTAAATAGAGTCTTGCGACTTTGGCGAAAGGTTAATTTTTTTCACTTTATTTAATTTAATACTTAGGGAAATCTTAGAAGTGTCTTTGGATTTGATTGATTGATTGATTTGTTTAGCGGCATATCAACCCTTGATGGGTCATTTAATGCTGAAATCTTGCGACTTTGGTGAAAGGTTACTTTTTTTAAACTAGAGTCTTGCGACTTTGGTGAAAAAGCAGGTGGCCCCCTGGTTTGGGGGGGGGGGAGTCCTACCCCTCTGCAGAGGATGCAGTCGGTGCATTCTAGGTCCCAGCCGACAGGGCCGGGCCCCTGTTTTTGGTCAGTCTTACCCCTCTGCAGGGGATGTAGGAATAATTCAAAAGCTAGAAAAATGGGTTTCATATGGACTTATGGAAATGAACATCTGTCGGCTTTAAACATTTGTATTTTTCTTCTTGCTCAACACAGAAAAAAGATGGTCAACCGGTGAAAATGGATTGATTATGAGAATCAAAAAACAAAGAAAACTGTGGTTAGATCCTGGTCAACCCTCAACATCTCAACCTAAACGGATGTTTTGTAATGGTCACAATTGAGACAAAATTAAAGCCAACAGTTTTACAGATCTTCTCACGATCAAAAGAGAAAGATTTCTTTCCCAGACAGCTGGAGGTCATAGGAGATGGTTTAGGCACCAATTTTAGCCACAACAGAATTTAGAAGTTAGAATCACGCAGGGTAAAAGTAGTTAAAAATACATTAACGATTTTCGGAGTTGACCACTCCAAGTTACACATTATCTTGGATTGGCGTCAGTCATTTTGTCTCGTGGGGCAGTCTACCTACACTCACGGTAGGGATGCAGGGATAAACTAGGGATGATGACATGCTAGTTAGAAATGAGTAACGGGTTATCACAGAGTGCACAGCACGTGCAGAAGGCGCTTGGCTATGGTACACGGAATCTACTTGGGGGAAAAAAGTTTTTTGTGTTTGGCGATATTCAATGTGAATTCTTTATTACAAATTGCTGAACCCGGACAAACTGTTACTGCTGAATGCTAACGAGCAATTGTCTTGTTCAAATGATGCATTGAAACAGAAGTGAGCTTTTGTTGGGCTTGAGAGGTGAGTGCTGATTTTGCTGAAATGACCACGCCTGTCCCCGTTTTGCAAACGCAATACAGCAAATGGTCAAGGAAATGAGATGGGAAGTTTTTCCATGAAGTTTTTCCATGAAGTTTTTCCATGAAGTTTTTCCATGAAGCTCCTTGTGTGTTCAGTGGAACCAACAAGTTCAAGATATTGAAAAATTCCCCGAGGAATTGAATGAACAAAACCAGAATTGTTCTTTTATGATTATATACACAACATTCCAAGGGAAATTATGAATCACTACCACCCATATATGCTGTGTTGGGGGTGATCAATTAAAAAGTTGGAAAAAGGAGTGATCAATGAATAAGTTACTTCTCTCACTTTTGTTGGGCTGTGATCACTAAAAAAAGGTCTGAATTTTAAAAAAGCAAAAAGGCACAAGCTAGTGACCAATTTAGCATAAAATTACACAGCATATTGAACCACCCCTCTAAAAACCTATTTAGGGGGGGATGTTACTACTATGAACGTTTAGGGTTGGGCAAAGTCCGGATATATAGATAGATACATATAAATGTTAGAACACATGAATAACCTAAACCCAGCAATAAACCGGTGTTGTGGGTAGCAGTGATTAATACTTTGTTGACTGAATAATGATGCTAAGAAATTTATATGAATAAAGATTTTGTCAAAAACAAAATTGCTGGAAACTTTTGCATCAACTTAATACAGTCAGCTCTCCAATTTTACAGGGCCGGGGACATAGACGCCTTGTGAAATTGAAATTTCACAAATAACTTTTATGAATAAATTTATGTATAGATTTAAGGTAACAAGCTGAAAACCTTCCCTACCAGCAGGGTTTTTGGTTTTATCAGCTAGTTACCTTAAATCTATACATAAATTTATTCATAAAAGTTATTCGTGAAATTTCAATCACTATAATTCACCAAATATCTGTGCATCTGTTTTTAGTAAGATAGACTTTAAAGGTAAGCGTGAAGGCAGCTGGACACAAAATGAGTGACCAGTTTAGAATAAATTTACATTGTAAATCGAAACCCCCTCTAAAAAACTTATTATGAGGGGGATTTTTCAAAAACTAACATGCTGAAAACCTGTTCCAGTCCCCATTAGTGACCACAGAAAAATTGGTGTCCATAGTTGTGGCCGCTCTTGAGTTTTGCTAACACAGACAGGCAGACATTTGGTGAATTATAGTAAGATATAACATAGTAATGTACTGTACACATAATACCCTATGCTTTTTTGATTTACTAAACGTTTGGGCTTTGTTTACATTTTGCTATTGTGCGTGTTGTCTACAGGTTGTTGCATTATACCACATATTAAAAAAATATATCTTTATAATACATTTTTGTATTGTATACAGTATTGTACATTATTTATGGTAATGAACAGTAAAAATAGAATAATAATGCACATATTATAAGTTTTTGTCATTTGCTGAATGTATTTATCTCTCTTTAGAGAAGGTAGAAAAGAAAGTTACGTAATTTACTGAAGAGGTAGGAAAATTTTCGTTTTGGAACCAATCAAGACTGGCCCAAGCCAAGCCATTATGGAGCCCTAAGCAGAATTTGATTTGGGAGACCCCTCCACCACCTCTTGGGCTTCTAAGCAGTCACTTAGTTTACTTATGCCTCGAGCCGGCTCTGAAACCAATCCATGTTTGTATAACATTTAGATAAAATCATGGACTGGCAACAAAGATTGGAAGGGATAAGGGAGAGAATGAGAAAATAGAGTGAGAGAATAGCAGAGACATGAGATGATGGATAATCTTAGCTGTCAACACCCATGGAATTTCCACAGGTCCAGCTAGTTATGATTATTTTTGTAATTCATATTGTTGCGGGTATAAAAGTGGATATTTACTGAACCTAGCCTAGTCTTGCAGAGGGCCACATAGTGGGGCATCCAGTGAGGATTGAACTCACCAATAATGGTTTTCAAGTGTTGGTATAAAGGGATTTAATAAAAATATAAAGATTATTTGTTTACATACCTCGCCATACTTTAGCCACAACTTCGAGGTGGTACCGATCATCAGGAGTATTTACAGGAATATTCGAAGATATTTGAAGGAAAAATCCTTTCTGATTGTGTAATTTCAGGATATCATTAGGGCCGGCCTCAGCAATACTTCGGAACGTTTCTAAAATAAAAAGAAAGTAAATTGATATTCAGAAATCATTTTCTCATTATGTTTACAAATAGAGATGCAAGTGAACTAACGGTTAGCAGCACAGAAAATGGAATCGGAAAACAGAGTTCAAACTCGGGCTTCAACAGTGTGTGTTCACTTTGCACTAACGCCCTTGGGAAAGGCATGGATTCAACTCTTCTCCCTCTGGTGATGGGTAAATAGCAGGACAGACTGGGCTCTTCAGTTTTGGTTGGCAACCTGTCAAGGAGAATTCAAAATCGGGAAAGTCTAATGCCTCACTGGACTGCGCAGAGGTAAGCAACAGTTGGTTCAATGGGGAGAAAGGCGACAATCAGCAATGCGTTGTGGAGGGCTAAGAGCACAGCCTGATACACTGAGTGCCCTAGTCATCCACTACGTACTAGTATGTCTTCAGCTGTCCTGATTGTGTCTTGCCTTTGGACCCAGGCAGAAAGGGACAAGAAAGTGAGGATGACAACTTGCAAAACTCTCATTCACTTTAATCCAAGTCAATTGCAAGTCATGACTTCAGACTCTGCAGTGCAACTGCACCATTCAGAATTGAAGCCAATGTCATCTTCAACTATGAAGGATGAACA
>VCCN01002840.1:1012173-1026314 GCA_006491835.1 Architeuthis dux | reverse complement strand
GGATTGTTCTTGTTTTTGTTATGGTTGAAAAATAAAGTCAATGTAAAGATTTATTTTTTAAATCAAAGATTCAAAAGGTTTTTCTGTGTTGGATTGTTGTTTATTCCTGTAGACTGTGTGGAGCATAGGGGTGCAACCTCTCTGCTAGTAGCAATAGCATTGCTACTAGCAAGTAAGTGTTTACTGGGTGGAGTTTCTAGCCCCATATGTACTAACTTGATAGAAAGGGGACCCACTCTGGATCTTGCCTATTTCAGAAAAAAATGTGATAATTTTCTGAAAATGTTGAAATTAGTATAACGGGTTCTGGCACATTTTTTGAGTTCTCATTTCTTTTGGGTAGAATCTTGGCAACCAGGTTAAATCATATCTAAAACCCATCCAAATTAAGAAAAAAAATTGTTGCCTGTTTTTCTATGAACTTTAAGGGCAGCTATTTTGAAATTCAAAATGACGAATGTGAATGTACATTTCTTTCAATTATGACTAAGTTATTGTGCATGGATCCGTCCAATCACTTCTTCTGTAGCCTATAGCCCACCCTTCCACAAAATGTCATTGAAATTCATTGAGAACTTTTGGAGATATCGCATGGACAGACAGGAGCGAATACAGAAATGTATGAAGAAAAAAAAAACAACGGAAAAGTATCTGTCAGATCCAGAGTCCCCCTTTCTATCAAATTAAGACACCATTTGCTATAGCTGGACCAAATACGGCACTTTCTTCAAAATTTTAACAATTTTCTCTCTTAGATCATATTTCTTAGTAAATCATGACCACCAATATACTTTCAATTAGGGGTGGGGTATATTTAATTTTGAGGTACTTTAAAAATGGAAATTGTACCACATAAAGTATTGGTAGAATTAGTTATATTCATCTACAATGCCATTTTTTATTTCGGTCTTTTTCTTTTTATAAGGGAATTTAATTATCCACACAAGTGACCATGACTGACTTTTTATTTGTCTTTGTCTAAGCTGTCCTCAAATGATGCTTAGTAACACCATTTTAGGAACCTCGGCTTTTCAGCCGTTGGGAGAAGGAATAAAATTCTTTCGTTATCTATGGTACCAATTTTTTATGACTGATAAATAGTAAGAACAGCTTATCTGAATCCTTGGAGGACACACCCAGTTCAATAAGTCTTCTGAGTGACTGTTTCAACCACCCCCTCACTTTCTGAGAGAGCACACCGCAAAATGTTTTCTCGTATCCCTTTTCTATATGACTTTGTGTTAGGCTCCCCAGCCCCCCTGCCAAACTCATCTTTTGGGGGGATCCTTTCCTGCATGAAAGTCTAATGATAAAACAAAAAGCAAAAGTAGTCTAGAAGAAGGAATGATGAGTCAATTTTGGTACCCAACACTTAACTACTTCTTTTCAAAGAAATAGAGCGAGTCACCCGCAAAATGTTGATTGCTCCTCCACTGCCCACAGGCCTGAATATGACTTGACAATTAGTTCAGAATGGTCTCAATGTTCTTAACTCCCATGCTATGACAGATTGGACCCAAAATCCTAAAATATAGAGTATATATTTATAAGAAATAAACAAGGGATCAATCCAGGGTGTTAGCCAGCATTCTCACTAGCCGTTTAACGGCTAATTCACAATAGAAACCTAATTCCAATTTTCAAATTAAGTTGAACTCTAAAATGTCTAAAATGATCAAAACAGTGTCTTTTTTGTTTCGGTTTTTTTTTGCCATTTTTGGCTTCTTTTTTCTAAATAAATAAATGAGGACATTAGAAAATTCCCAATCCTCTATATCACTAGCCGTTTAACAGCTAATTCACAATAGAAACATAATTCCAATTTCCCAATTAAGCTGAGCTCTGTTTTGGCCATTTTAGTGTCTTTTTGGCCATTTTTTTTGTTTCGTTTTTGGCTTCTTTTTTCTAAATACATGAATGAGAACATTGTAAAATTCCCAATCCTATAAAAACGGTTGAGAAATCAAAATCCTGGCTAACCCCCTGCAATCCCCCAATTAGCAAAAAGATGACTTTATATGGGTAGGGGTTTGAGACAAATTCATATCATATTCAATCCTAATTTCTGATATTTCTAAGAAAACTGAGAATTCATATGTCTTTTTCAACTACAACCCATCTTAGAAGAGCAAAAGGTCAACTTTCCCTCTGTTATTTGTTACAAAATTTGAAACAAGACGTGCTTAGCTTTTAAATCAACCTTTCAAACAAAATACAATATACAATACCTATCTAGATAAGTATTTCAGTCAAGGTTGTGTGCTTTATGGTAATTCTCAAACCTGATATTTACTAGATGAGTCAATTGACATATGTCAAAAATTATCGGTTGGATATTACTTCAAATTAGAAAATAAACTATTAAAAAAATAAGGATGATATTTAACAAAATCCCATTATGATGCTATATGGCAAGAGGCCTTTTTTGAAGAACAAGATGAAGACGATACTTCTGCTCCCACTCGGTGATTAAGTTTAAAAGGACTCAAAGCACATTAAAAACACATTGAAAAGGCAATGAAAATGTTTGAATGTGAAGATCCGAATTATGAAACAAAATCAAAAGTTATTATTATTATTATTATATGGAGTAATTGTAACATTATTTTAATCAAACTTGACTAGTATTTAGATTAAAGATTGATCTATTAAGATTACTTAAAAACTAGTCAAGTTTGATTAAAATAATGTGTTACAATTACTTCATCCAATAAGAATAATAAAGATTGATTTATTAAGATTACTAGTTCCCATATGTGAAAACAAAAAAAAAAAAAATGTTTTAAATGGTGCTGAGAGTCGGATGTAGAGTGAGTTTAAAAGTGTAAATCAGCTTCTGCTAATCCATGAAGTCTTTGTGGCTGATTGGGAAAAGCAGCTAGGTGTAAACTAGGCACCCTCTGGCAACGAGGGTGTGAGTTCGATTCTCACTGAAGGTTTATTCTTTATTATCCAACTGCACTGTTATTCGTTGCCATAGAAACAGCGGCCCGAATTGAAAGTTGTATATAAAAACAACTGAAATTAAGATTAAGGTAAAAACTAGTCAAGTTTGATTAAAATAAAAACAAAAGTTGTTTCAGATTTAATGAAAGCACACGCTTGCTATCGGGAAATTTATTTTGAAAAGAAGAAGGATTCAACAAAGCAATTAACACTCGAATCTTTCATTAAAAAACAGCCATCACAACAGAAGAGGAAGAGAATGCGTCATCATCGCTGAAGGATTTATTTAAAGTGATTAACACATTGTTACTTTTATGTAGTTTTTTTATGTATTTTTGTTCCTTCTAATGTACTTTACTTCCGTTTCTTATTAAAATAATTGCTTGAACATTGTTTTATTATTCTTTATTTATTTAGCAATTGAAAGATTTTATACATAACTTTTTCTACTTCAGGATGTAACACTATTTAATACATTATTTTCTATGCATAATTATACCTCATTTTACGAACTATCATTAGGAACAAATTAGTTTTTATAGGCGGGGTATACCTGCATGTGTGTGTATTATGAACAACTGAATTACTTTAAATAATTCCAAAGAACACTTAATTATGCACAAAAAACAAAAAAGAAGCTTTATTGCAATAAGTCTTATGAGTTAAGAACTAGTAAGAGTGAAAAGTGAAACTAAATTTTCCAGTCTTCTTTAAGGCAATTTTGAAGCAGATAACACACAAATTTAAGAAAGCAAAGGTTAGTAGAGTATTTGGGTATGTCAAATACCAGAGGAAGACACCATTGCCTAGCACATTTATATGTCACCCCAGGGTAAGATATGCATTTTTTTCTAGCACAAAAGCAAGATACAACAGTTATGTGATTAATAACAATGAGAATTTGCTTTAAAGTCTTGTTTGGTATACGTACCTCAAAAGATATGCAAAATGTACTTTTTGCATAAAATCTGAGAGGAAAAATCTTTGTTTTTTGTTTTCTTTTATTGTATGCTCCTACCAAGTAAAAATTTCTTCCCAGGGGGTTGAAATGTCATAAGACAAGAAATCATACTTTTAGTAATAGTTGAAGTCTTTTTGTTTTTTTCAATACATACCTCAAAAGATAGAGACATATTCACTCATAATTTCAAAACTATTACTCCGGCACCCTAATTTATTTTGGCTTTTAATTGCACTAAATTGTCTCACTAACACCAAATAAAAAGCAAACTTATATTGAAGCTTTATATCCACTGCACTACAATATATCTTATATAGACAAGTTTTCTGTATACCTCAAAAGATTTTGTATCTTTTGAGGTATACAGAAAACTGGTCTATATAAGACAGCTCTTTTTCTGGTACCTATTTACCATTGAATTACTATGAATTGTTGGGTTCTATGCAGATTTTCTGTCTGAAGTATTTAACAATTATACATTTATAAAAAAAAAAATGATGAGCTTAAAACTGCATAATCATTGTCAAAGGTGAAAACTTTAATTCTGAAAGGAAATTAGCATTTAAATAAGGTAAAAATTGGTGTTATCTCAACTAATTCAACAAATAAATATTGATTAAAATCTTCCAGAAACCATTATTTGAGAACTGTTTACCTGTCTAAGAAAAAGCAAATGACAAACTTCAGAAGAAAGGCAGAAACTATTGAAAACTAGCATTCCAAGGGAAATTATGAATCACCTCCACCTATATATGCTGTGTTGGGGTTGATCACTAAAAAAGGTCTGAATTTTCAAAAACCAAGCGGACACAAACTAATGACCAATTTAGCATAAACTTACATTGTATATTGAACCCCCCTCTAAAAGAACCACTAACAATGGCCAGCAAGATTAGCGTGCTGATCATTGCTATACAAAGTGCCTCCTGATCCATTTCATTTCTTTTTTTTTCATCCGCTTAATTAATTTAGCATAGTTTGGTATCAGAACAATAGTGGGAGATCTAATGGGGATCGAACCCACTAACAGCAGCCAACAAGACTAACTTGCTGATCATTGCTATACAACGTGCATCCTGTCCCATTTTCATCTCTTTTTCATGATTTATTGATATATAGCAGTTTGGTATCAGACCAATAGTGAGGGATCCAATGAACTCACGAACAACAGACAGTAAGTAGTTTGCTGATCATTGCTATACAATATGCGCCCTTATCTTTTTTTTTAAAAATCATTTATAAACTTAGCATTAGTAGTTGGAGATAACAATAGCTTGCTGATCATTTCTATACAATGTGCAACCTGATCCACCCCCCCATATAATCTACTCGTTAATTCCATTAAAAAGATTTCACGGATATATTTGAATTTCTATGAGATGTTTTTTTAGAAAAAACAATACTGAATTCATTTATCTAGAAGTGTCCATAGTCTCAAAATCATGGATAGGAGGTATTTTTATCAGCAAAATTGTTACCTTTAAGTGGAAGGATCCAGTGTTACAGACAGAGAACTAAGAAAAAAATCCCACTTTTCATTATATAAGTAGATTTACTCAGACTCAGATGCTCCCGTGTCACATGACATAAGAGGCAATAATTTTGTTTCCATTTCTCAAATAATCCACGGAGATACAAACATTGTTCCTGTATCAATTGTGAGTTTTTTTACAGGGCTGGGTTGCTAGTCTGACACCCAAGGGCTCCAACTGCTTGGGTATTTACCCATAACTGGGCGGCCCTGTCGGCTGGGGACTAGAATACGCCGACTGCATACCCCGCAGAGAGGTAAGACCCCTCCAAACAGGGGCCACCTGTTTTTTCACCAAAGTCTCAAGTTTAAAAAAGAAAAAATAACCTTTCACCAAAGTCATAAGACTATTTGGGGGGGGATTTTAAACTGATTTCGGCATTAAAGGACCCATCAGGGGTTGATATACCACTAAACAAATCAATCAACCATAACTGAGGGGGGGGGGTAGTCATGCCTTCCCCAAGGGCATTAGTGCAAAGTGAATACACATTGTCCCAACTGGACATTGAACTCAGTTCACAAATTCCATGCTGTTAACTGTTAAGTCACCCACATCTCCAATCCAATATATCTAACAAAGAACTTAAAGTGATGTAAAACTTTAATTTTCAGTAAAATTTAATTTTTTAAACTCAAAGTTTTATAATGTTTACCAAAATTATACAGCAATAAAAAATATATTTTTTAAAAAAGGGTTGTACTCTATAATGCAACAATTAACTAAATTCCTATCTTGAGTTAAAAAAAAAAAAAAAAAAAATCAAACTTAACTTTTAGGTTATATTTATTGGTATAGTGCCATTAATCAAGCATGAAACTTTAGACTTCTCCACTACTAAGATTTAGTCAAAACATGCTCATTTATATAAGGACATGGGGCATAAATGACCATATATTTATCCAAGAGCCTGAACTTACACTATCTTATTTTATGCAAACAGAACTAGTTGAAGAACATTCTCTTTACTATATCTTTATGTGCAAAATGGAGGAATTACAACCACATTGTCTATTATAACAGCACTGAAATATTAATGATTTGAGGATCCTTTGTTTTCATAGTATATAAGTTGTGATATTATTAAAAGGATTTCCAAGTTAGAAATGTGCAAAGTACGATAACACGAGAAAAGAATTAACATATTGCATATACAGTACATACAACTTTTCCACACAAAATGTTCAGTAATGAATATTATATAAATATTTCTTTTGATTATGAGGGTAGATCAATAAGCCTGTAGTCTGTCATGGTTATTAGCTGAATTTTCACTGTATAATGTTCGCTCTATGTGATTAATGGAGAAGCATTGGGTCAAGTGCATTGACAAGGAAGGAGATTATGTTGAAAAATAAATATTAGTTGTGTAAAATAAAAATGCTTTTTTGATCATTAGGCTATAGACTTATGAATGTACCTATGTATATTAATGATTGCTTCTTAAAGAATTATCATATTATTATTAGACACAAAAAATAGTAAGGCAGATATTTCCAAAGCAAACCTTTAATATATTTATCTGAAGCAGCATAATTGCTAAATATGTATATTTTTTTTATCCTCACTGGCCCTTAATATACAATAAACTCAAGCTAAATTAGAATTTGATAAAATAAATGCCAATATTTTCTTAAATTATAAATTATTGAAAATATAATATTTTGCACTTGAACAAACTGGAAATAATATTTACATATAAAAGATAACAATTATTGAATTTTTGTGGCAATGTGGTACTTAAACTGAATTTTTTTTTTTAAAGAGGCCGTGTACAATTAATTGTATAGTTGTGGAGGAACCAAAACCATTTAAACTCAGATGCGAGTGAATTCAATTTGTTAATAGTAGTAAATGTACATTTATATAGCTAATGATTTAATGCTATATCTATATAGTTATTTAATCTAGCTTGTAACTTACAAACAGTGATTTCATACAAATTGATTTTTTTCTTGATAGATACTTGGGTTAAAAACCTTTCAATATTTTTCCAGCCAACTGAGCAGCCAATATTTCAACTTTCTAAAAACTGGACAGATTTCATTTGTGTGTGGCTATGTCTATTTGTTTTGGGGGTAGGCTTTTCAGGATTCTAGCCTTTTCTAATGATATCTACATGACATAAAGTCTACTAACTGATTGGAACCATTCTTTTGTATAGGGTTCTGGTTTACAGAGTTCTAGCATTTGAAATTATCATTTTCATCTTTTTACACAGATTCCATCCAGTCAAAAAGCTCACAAATGAAAGCCTGGCAATTAAATATTAAAAGTTATGGTGGGAAATTGGAAAAAGGTATGGGAGATTCTCACATTGTGAGAGGAAGAGAATGTCATGAAACCATTCAAATTATTTTATACTTATTTTTTTATTTTAATGACAGCATTTGATTGACATATTTTAATGAGATAAGGAATCTGACCTTCATTTTCATTACAAATTCAGCCCTATTTTCGTGATATACTCGCGTTCTTCATCTCTAAAGTACAAAACAACCTTCACCAATAAATCATGACTGATTTCTATAAACTATCTATAATTTATATCAATATTTTCATTTTGCAAAGATGCCTAGGAGGTTTCTGTCAATAGATCTTAAAATTCAAAGAACGTTCAAAATCACAAACAACTTGAGGAAAAATAAGTTTTAACTGACTGAAACTTTTTTTTCAAGCCAATATGTTAAAGTAAGGAAAAGATCATATTAAAACAAGCGAGAACAACTAAAAACACAAGATTCTTAGAGCATCACGCGTTTTTCTTTTTTTTGGTACAAATAAAACTTAGAAAGAAAATAAATACTAGATTATTATTTTCATTATATTTTTATTATGAGTAAATGAGTTGTCTTCCCTTCTGTGCGTGACGTTAATAACATGGGTTTGATAAATTAAAACATTCCCTAAAACAAGATTTATTCACAAAATAATTGATTTCCGAAGCCAGAATGAATCACTGCATATTCAATTCCAACGTCTATGTATTGAATTATAAGATTTTTCTTCGGAACAAGAAGGGCAAAAGATAAGAAATGCTTCTTCTGCACACACACACGAATCAAGTGCGAGTAGTAGGAGTTTTAAAAGAGTAAATTGAACCCACGCCTAAAAAGACCCACAACTACTTTTTACTAAAAGAATTCAGATATTTCCGACAGGTAAGATGAATTCTTGGCAGAGAAGCAACATAGGAAGAAAAACTCCCATTGATTTGCAATTTCGATATACAAATTTTGACATTAGTAACCTCAGTTTGTTTGTAAACACAATTCAGTTAGGCTCGAAAGTAAAAATAATTCATCAAAGTTATAGTTATAGTAAATAAAATAAGTTTTTTGTTATGGTAAGTAGAGAAGTTGTTCATGAATATTTTTGGCAATTGTGAACTCAAAAGTGTTAACCATTGTCGAAATCGACTACGGATGCACAAAAGAAAGGGCAAAAACATCCGTAGTCGGTTAACATTTTTGCGTTCAGAAAACGAAGGATTGCCGTATTTTTATTTATATACACATGAAGAATCGATCTATATATTTCTTTGTGAAAAAAAAGTAATATTAGAGAATGATGAGTGAACAATTATTATCAAACAAAAACAGCTGCTGTTATGACAAATGGGAAGAAAAGAAGAAAAAAAAACGTGTGGAGCTTTTTTCGTCCAAGATCAATATTTTCAGATCGATATGGAAAATCGTGAAAAATAATCATTTTTTTTTCTTCTTTTTTTCCAGTTCCCAGAAGAATTTTAGTGAAAAGACTTTAAAGAACATACAATTTTTAAAGTTAAAGAAAGAACCAAATAAAATTAGATGATATTAGAAATACTGGAACACTCAAAAAGAAAGAAAAAAAAACATTAACAGTGGATGAGCATAATTATTTAAATAACAGTTTAAAGTAATAAAGAAAATAGCAAATTTAAACCAAAATCAATTAAAACATTTGCTGAAATACAAGAGGATGAGAAAAAAGAAACAATTTTTAATGTTCAATTAAATGTTTTACAAAGAAATCCTCACAAATTTATCACATCAAAAGAGTCAAAGACATTAAAAAACTTTACGTTTAGTATAAAAAATTTTTTAAATGACACTTGAAAATGAAATCAATCAAAAATAAAATTATATAGTTGAATCTAGTTGGGGTTTTTTTTTTTTTACAATCTAAAAGTAAGAGCTTTCTTTATTTAGCAATAATATTTGTTTAATGTTTTGAAGATCAAGAACCCAAATAATAAAATTAAAATAATAATAATAATAACGATAATAAAATAACATGAAAATCAGGACTGAACATCCCGTTGAGTAAATAAACAATAATAAGAAATTGAAGGAAAAGGAAAGATTTTAGTTTTGGGGAAATGAATATAAATAAAATAGGAGAAAGATTTTTTAGTTTAAGTCTGACGTCATTAGGAAAAATTTAAGAACTCCTAAAATGTGTCGGAAGAGGGAGAAATAGACAATTTTGGGGGGATATTTACATGGGTTTTGTGTATAAGTAAATGTGAAAAAAATGTGATAAAAAGTGAACTTACCCAATATGTCTTCAGAAGTGTCTTCAGAACTAAATTCCACTTGTTCATCTCGTCCACTGACAGTCAAATAAACTGCTTTCGTGGTGGACATAACGTCGTCGCCAAAACTATTTACGACTACTAACTTGTTAGTTGCTTCTTCTTGTGTGGAGGAAGAAGAAGAGAGAAGATGACGATGATGATGAAGTTGCTTTTTATTATCTTAACAAAAACAGTTCTTCCTCTTCTTCTTCTTCTTGCTGATGGGTTGGTTTTTTTTTTAGGTTTGATATTATTACTCTTTCTTCTTTTTCTCATTCGGTTTTAATGATTCTTTTTCTTTTTCAATGATTCTTCTTCTTCTTCTTCTTCTTCTTCTTCTTCTCATTCGGTTTTGATTCCTCCAATTTAATAATTCAATTCACGACTTTCTTGACCACCTTTTTTTTTCTCTTATCTTTTCTTCGGTTATTTAACCCTATGCCAGTCAGTCGTGTTTTAATGAATCGCTTTCTTTTTTAATTTTTTTAATTTATATATATTTAATAAATATTATTAAAGATGAACAAAAAAGAAAGAAGGAGCATAACGCCACTTCTTTCTTTTTTAGTCAGGAAAAGGAAGAACACTCCTTCCTTCCAATATACAATCTTTTTACTGATACTGCTGTCTGATTCTTCTTGTTGCTGGTAGATTACACTTCTTCTTATTCAACTGTTAACACATATATATATGTTGAAATACACTCATATACATTACCTACATTCGCGCTTGCATACAATATACATTTCATACGTATGTTTGTACACTTCGTAGATTTACATCTCACTCAGCAGCACAAGTTTTTCTTCTTTCTTTCACTCCGTTTTTACGGCTGATATTATTTATTTTATTTCTTCTTCTTCTCTACATTATCATGTTGATATCCGTCCCCGATGCTAATAATAGCTAAAGCACATTTTTAAAACAGTTCTGATTTAACTTCAGTACTTTTTAGTCAAATAATATTTGACCCGTTTGTAAGTCAAACAACTCGGCCAAGAAGGGGTTTAGCAACCAATCCTGCATTTGATGGCTCCTACTACAACATAGAGGGCCGCAATTTAACTACTTGTTGATGATAGGAATAAAATGTTACACAGTAGTCACTATTGTTTGTAGTTCCTCTTCTTTTTTTCTTTTCGGTGGCAAATGTGAGCAGGGTTGCTATTTTGGCGACTTTATGGCTAAGTTTGAGAAATCTGGCCTTTTTTTAAAGCATTTGGCCATATTTAAATTTATGGCATTTTTTTTTCATTTCCTTCGATTTCGAATATTTTATTTAAAAAAAATTTTCGCAGATAATTTTTGTGCTTTCCATCCATAATACCTTCGTTTCCTCAGTAAATGTCAGTTTGAAAAAAGTAAATTTTTTAAGGTTATGCGGTGGGGTAATTGTAATGCTATGCTAATCTGGACCCTTAATTTTTGTCATTCGTACGGAACGAAAAAGTTGACTTTCTTGCAGTAGTATTTTTAATAAATTCTCATTTTTGGTGTGTACTGCAGTATTGCAATGTTTTGTAAACAGTTTTGGCATTTGGCCATTTATTGCGTGTTTTTTGGCCAGAAACATCTCCAACTATCTGGCAACCTCCAATGAGAGCCTTTCAGGGAGACGACGAGACTAACTGCTATCGCCACCGATGACCCTTCTCTTCCTTAGATGGGAAAAAGATAATGACAATGAAATTAAACGCAACACAAAAATGCATCTTTCCTTGTTTGGCAATTTTAAATTAAGGATATATAAAAAGTAAATATATGTAAGTAAATTAGTTAACAAAATAAATTGTAGTTTTCGGAGTCGTCTACTCCGTTTATTTCTCGCTGCACGAAGAAATTTAATTAAAATATTCAAATTTAAATTAGACTAAGTGTCATCATCTTTTCGGGAAATAATTTAGCTAGAAACAAATTAAGTTACAACTTTTCTGGCAACTAAATTTTCCAGGTTGAAAATTGTTTTAATGCAGTTATTTCTGTTATTATTACTTATCTGGTTTTTTTTTTAGCTTTAAAAGTGAACATTTTCGTTAGATTCCTCTTGAAAAAAAAACCCCACAAACTCTACTTTCAGATAAAAATGTACACAAAAAAGGTAATGATTAAAAAAAGTATAGGTACGAATTGAAGATTTACATTTTTAATCCGTTCAACAAAATTCATGTTTCGAGATTATTTTTTTCCAAGAAGGAAAAGTTTGGTTTTTTTTATTTTTTAAATAAATAAATACGGAATTCTTTGTTTCTTTCGCTTTAGTGTTCTCCTTTATCTCATCCCTACCGCTGAGAAAGATTTGTCAGTGATTCTTTTATTCTTTTTTTGTCCGTCGTCATTTTTATCTGTTGTAATTGTTAGATAAGAATACTGAATAGGAAACAGTTAACTGAAAGTTTCGCCCACACAAAACCTAACAGCGATCGCCATTCTCAAGTTGTTTGGCGCACAGAAAGGCATGATGGGAAATCAGCTTGACTTTACATCTTCAAACTCTCTCTCTACTCTACTAACAGACAAAAAAGATTAAACCATTCTTATTTTACTGTTCCTGTTTAATACAAGCATAGCTTTTCCTCGGTTTATTATTCATACATATTTCCATCTCTTGTATTTTCAACGTGCTAGCTGGAAGAAGTTCTTGGCTAGAAAAATAAACTTTTGTTAAATCAATCTTTCAAGCGAAACAGTACTTAAAAAAAATAATTAATACATCCTTATTATGTATTAAAGACTTTAAAGTGCATCATTTTAGCATGTTTTATTTATGTTTTAGCTCTCCCAAACAAAAAGTGACCTGACAAAATTGGAGTCATAAATTGTTTTAAAAAGCTTCAATTGTGTTTCCTTTTTTTTATACCAATGAAGTTGGTAACAAATGAATGATAGACTATCATTCATTTGAATAATAACAATAAACTAACCGCATAAAAGGTCTGTCAGCTATAATAGACAAATAAATATTCTATTGTAGACGTTCGTAACTTATGAAACCTCACCCGATTTTCATCTGAGCAATGTTTACGTAAGCCAAACGTCATTTAACAAGGACCAATCGCAATTCGTTTTCAGAATGCTTATTTCTGTGCTCACTTTTTTTAATACTAACTTTTCTCTTTCTAATCTATTTATCTGGGTCCTTTCTAAAGAAAACCCGAAAACATTATTTGCTATCGTTTCAGCGGGAGACTTTTAACGTCAATTGTAAGTCATGATAAAAAAGAAAATTATGCATCATGTATAGACCTCAAGTCTAAGCACCGATTGAATGAAAGGCTATCAGCTGGGTCTGACGCAGGAGAGAAGCGACATTGACAGTAAAGCTTTATTGGTAGCTAGTCTAGTCACCATGCTAGTTGCAATAGTGAACATGTAGAGACGAGACAGCATTGCACTGTGTGACTATCATTGCTTGACTTTTCTTTTCATATGGTTTAAATTAGCGAGCGATAAAGAATTTATGTGGGAGTCAATTTATTGATCAATTGCTTTAGGTGCTCTACATTGCTGGATATGACTTGCAATATTTATTTAAGAATTTTTAAGAGTCACATTTTCTTCATAACACATTTTTATTATTCATTTTAACTAGTTTCTTCATCTTTTATTTATTTCTTGATGCTGTTAATCAAAACGTTTTTTATTTTTATTTCTTCGGCATTTAAATTAAACTGGGAATTGGGGGAAAAGAAATAGCTTCGGATGAAGCAACTTGCATCCCATACATTAGGAGCTTGTCTTTCGTGGACGACGCCTTAACCAATTAGGATTCAAAAGTTATCATGATTGGGCAGAGTTCTCATTCGAGACAACATTTCTATTCCAAATTCTGCAGTTTAAATTCCGAAGAATGGATTGGCTTAAGTCGTTGTAATAAAAAGCAACGAAAAGATGAAGAAATAAGAAGAATATGTGTAATAATTCCGAGCGAAGCTAGGGTCTACGGTTGGCTTTGCGACAAATAAGGTCCAACCACGACGACGAAGACGACGATCAAAAGATATGCACTTCTTTTTAGCTTGACATCACATTTTTGTTTTAATCAGCAGTAACTGTCGCTGATGATTGAAATTTAGTATGGCGATAAAAGAGAGGTAGTGGAGATTAAATCAATTTCTCTCTTACTCCCAGACGAGGTTTTTTT
>VCCN01002840.1:909606-923066 GCA_006491835.1 Architeuthis dux | reverse complement strand
TTTGTGTAAAAAACACAAATATTCATTGATTAAAAGAAATTATGTTTTGATGGGGCACTTTTCCTCCCTCCATAAATTCGTGATGGGCACTATGGGCACTTTTCCGATGGGTACTATTCCTGATGGTCACTTTTCCGGATACCAAATTTCACACCCGTGCACACTCGTTAAAAATGGCGTATGAATAAAAAGAAATAATAGAATTCATCTAAGAAAAACAGAAGTAAATACAATACATAAATCATATTGTTACTGCTTCGCTTCATAAATTTTCGACAGATCTCATATCTGCGTGACATCCAATCGGGACCACCTTCGCTAAGTTACACCAAATATATACTGGAAGTGCACCGTTTTCATGGACCGGCATTTGTGGGGTTAAATTTAACTTGGTGTCGCAGGGCACCCACCCGGTGAGAATATAACTCCCTTGAACACTTCTAGTCTGCGAGACGAACTTGCTAACTATTGGTGAGGGGTTCTGGGGTTAATTGGTTTGAACTGTAACTCTAATTCAGAAAGCATATTAGAACTAAAGAATCTGAGATTATTTATTTTTTATCCTGGATGTCTGACGATAGAAGAAACCCGGTTTCACTTTTCATTCACATCCCGGTTTCTGAAACAAGAAACAGGGATGCGAATGAAAAGTTCTTATTTCTAGCGTTGCGGTTTTTAAAAATCCTGGTAACCCATTGAGAGTCTATTCAATAGTAGAGATCAAACACTAAACACTGAGGGTTGTTTCCACACTTAAATGACTTTGACGTCATATTAACGTGCCACATATCCTTCTTTTCAATCCCATGTGAAAAGAATATCACAACAAAGTCCGTAAAAACATAACTTGTGGATTCTGAGTCAGTTAAAAGTGCTACTGCTGCTTGATTAGCCGTCGTAGTTGGGTGTTAATTTTAATTTTATTTATATCTATTATGCAAAAAAGAAAAAACATCTAAAAATAATAAAGATGAATGTATGTTGAAAACAACACATACACACACACATACACACAAACACACACCCACACCTATAACCGATGTCTCAGTAAGTAGTATATAAATAAAAACCTTTGAGACCTAACTTGGCAGAAGAGTTTGTGTACATTGCGTAACGTCGCAGCAACCATAGCAAGAAGTACAACGAAATATATAGTCGTGAGAAGAGATTTAGATACAAATCATAACACTAATCAACTGTTATTAGTCACTTGTCAGTGAGGTAAGATTTGGGTTTTTCTTTCCTTACCAATTTCAGTTTCTTTTTGTTTAATGTTTATTGTTTATAAACTTTTCTTTCATTTATGTATATTGTTCATTTTTTTGTGATAGTGTAGTTTTTGGGTCGGACCTTTAGACGACAAAAAAGCTACTTGTTCTTGCTCTTTATTTAAAAAAACCCAAAACATCTTAGTCAAACCAACCAAGAGTTTTCTATTGCTTCCAATAATGACTTGTGTTGATTAATTATATAACGTGAAATTTAACTTTTTTTCACGAAAAGGTGTGGCCGGAGTACCCGACCGGTCGGGTACAAAAAAGGATTAAATTGTTTATCGTAACAAACATCCTGGAGCACCGGCTCTTCTTGGCATCTGGGCTGGTGAATCAAAATCATTTATTTGAAAAGATAGGTATTGTTCATGTAAAAGAATAATCTCAATCCATGACTAAAAAGATTACTTACAGAAATGATGTTATGAAAACATGACACCTGGCACGGTGTGGCACCCATATAATTATTACGTTCCATTAAGAAGTGATAGGTTAACTTTTATTTTAGAATCGGCACTACTTGCTTAGATAATTATTCATTTACTCACTGTCTTCCGCTTTCTTTCTTTCTTTGTTTTGTATTTATGTCCAAATTGGTATCGTTTAAATAAAAGACGGAATCTTAAAACACGATTTAGATCCCCCACTCCGTTTTTACTTCCTTGTTTTAGGTGACTCAAGTTCGTATTTATTTTTTATTTCCGCTACGTTAAACTATAATTTTGTTTCATATACTGCAGAAAAGATAAACTATCTTCATAACAATTACATTTAATGTCCTCGTTTTCTTTTTAATACCTTTTAAACCAAATTTATTCGATTTATTCTTTAATTTGACAGTTTTAATCAATTTCTTTTCTGTAAATCTTCCTTGTCCCAAAAAAGCATCTAGATTTCAAAACTCGCAGTGTCAGTGCCATTATACCCGAAACAAATCTTGATAAATCGGGTTTCTGTCCTCAGTGTCCTGTAACTTTCAGATTCATAACCGAACCGTTTAAATTATTAATTTATTTTTAAGCAATTTTTTTAATTATTTTTTTTTTAATCAGCTTCAAACTTATTCACTTTTTTTTCTACCAGTGAGCAATCTTATCATTTTAGTATATATTTTTTAAGCCTTTCCTTAAATAATTGATTCCTTCATAAACTGAACGTACACATTTAATTGTCCGGGGTATATGATAGTTTACAGTTTAAAGTTTTAGGATTTCATTTGCAAATATGGGCGTGTCTGTTTGTTTGAACAAAATTACACCACTGTCATACTTTTAGATCTATAGTTTATTCGTTTTAGTACATTCATGGTCGTATCTTCCTTCTTTTTTTTTTTTTTGTCACCTGTCCTTCTTATTTTAGGTAAGTTACAACTTTGCGAAGGTGGTCCCGATTGGGTGTTACGTGACATCACGCAGATATACGATCTGTCAAAAAATTATGAATTGAAGTAGTAACAATATCATCCATCATGTATTTGCACTTACACGTGCACCCGCTACGTGACGTCGATAGAATTTCGATCGGGACCACCTTCGCTCAGTTGTGCCTTAAGTTATTATGTAAACGTAAACGAGGGTATAACGTGAACGCTATAACACAGTAAAATGTTTTAATCCGGACCAAAACTGACATTTCTAGACGGACGTCTCTAGATTTTAACCCCTATCAATATGTTCTTGTGTAAATTTTTAAATATACTGCACTCACGACTGTCCATTTCTGGAAACACGGACATAAAGTCACAGGGCACTCTGCGCCACCTACAGAACTTGACGTCATAGCCCGAAAAAGTTTTTTATTTTTATTTATTCAAATAAGTAATATTTTAATTTAATTTGTACAAATTAAGTAATGTAATTTTTTTTTTGTGAGTTTGAATGAGAATAAAGTTGTTTAGTGATTTGTTTTGTTTTGATATTAGAGAGATACTAGTTTTGTTAATGTTCTATAAACTTTTACGTTTTGTAAGGTGGCTCACGCACCCACATTATGACCAGTGTTGCGAATTTAGCGCGTTTCGCGCTAGATTTAACGCGTTTCTTGTTTTGGCAGTGCAAAAAGCGCTAAATTAGCGCGTTTTCGCCTAAAACATTTTGACCATTTTTAGCGTCTTTTTGGTGGTTTTTGGCCATTTTGGGCTATTTAAAAAAAATTAGCGCTTTTTGGCAGTCAAACTAGCGCGAAAATATTTTTTGAGTTGGCAACACTGATTATGACTTCATGTTCGGTCACCCATTTCTTTACCTGGCTAAAAGCACTTTAAAGATCGGCACGTCTTGAAATGGTGGTTAACTAGTCTCGCTGTAGTGAGTTCGATCCTAACTGAGTAACCTGAGAGTCCTACACGTGTGGCTTTGTGTTAAGTCCAGCTTTTAAAGACTTTTTTGGTAGACTAGACTATACAACTTAGTCAATCTGAGATTCTTTTTGTTCGATAAAAGTTTATGTTTAATCTAAAAATTGGTTAAATGGGCCCCACCTTAAGAAGTTTGAACCATGAACTATGCCCCTCTTCTCTACAATAATCAATAAGTGTCACAACATCTGCCCACGTGTATGTTATTTCTGTCCTATTTTGTCAAATATTCAACTTGTTGCTCAAGATTTTTTTTTTCACGAAAATTAGCATTTTTTTCGTAGTGTCTCTATTTATTTAAGTAAATGTTTTTGTGACTTGCTATATTTGCCAAGTTTTCGGCTAGGCCTGGCAACTTTTAATAGTTTTTTTAATTATTGGCATTGCTCTATAAAACTCAAGTTGGAAAAAGTTCTTTTTACCTCCTGCCGTGAGTCTATATAACTTTTTAAAATCTTGTCAGAAAAGTTTACGACTTGGAGAGGCGTAATTAATTAGCCACATGTATCTATCCAATAGTTACAAAATTATTTTAACAAGCCTGAAAGTCAGACCATAGTTCTTTTCTTGTGAAAATCTAGCAAGGGCATGTTGCCAACTTTATTTTCAAGTTTACATCTAAAATTGAATAAAAAAAACATCTAGATTCTCCAGATATATCTAAAATCTAGGAAATATATTACATATATTGCAATAATTGGTGCGTAACTACTACTCTCTCATGTCACGTTAAAGACCACACTGTAAGAGAGAGTAGAAACAGAGAGATGGAAGCATGAAAATGTCACGACTTTACACGTTCCCGCCTTCCGCCAATACAGTAACTCTCAATCAAAGACCGCAACCTTTGATTTAGATCCTTGCACTCCATTATCACTCGTTGTTTTGATCATTTGTGCCTCCCTAAGCAGGTGTGCCTCATAGAGTCATTACTGCATTACCATGTATTATGTCTTGATGGGTTTGCTGTTTATGTCTTTGTTGTTTGTTGTTCGTTTGTTCTTATCTGTTTAGCTGTGTTTAGTTTGAACAAATTTGGTTCATAACTGTATTTAGCTGTGTTTAAGAAAAGAAGTGGAGAGAAACAAAGACACGTGTTTGTAGGGCAATTGCCTGGTCAAGAGAGGGCCTTCCCGCTCCCACATTCAGGCTCCTGTTTCCGGTAGCGGAAACAGGGCTTGTTAAATGGGGGTTGCTGGGTAGCCTCCGATTCAGCATGTTTATTGACTTAAGAACATATACATAAACATTACACCATGCTTTCTCACACCCTGGTACTGACTACTATGTAATAGAACATTTATTCTCCAAAAATTGCTATGTAGTAATAATACATCTCAAGGGTTAAGGCTGGTCTTTTATCTGACTATTATGTTCATTATTATTACTAATTAATTTTATTTCTTATTGCTACAGTCACTGTTTTTGTCAATAACATACTTCTAGCACAGCCTTCTCCGATTGTTCCATGCCTAGGATCAAGGGAGGAGGGTGAAGAATAATATATAGCATGTAAAAGACAGCGGCAGATAAAGGTGATAGCGATAATGGGGGGGGGTAGAGAGACAGGAAAAAGAAAGAAAAAAAACATTGCCTGGCTTGCTTAAAAAGGAGAGAATTTATCTGAATTGCCGCCATATCTCAGTGACAATTCTTGAAAAGTTTAATGAATGATTTAAAAAAAAAATTTTTTCTCATAGGTGTGTGATTTGGATCTGGGCTCTAATATGCTCAGGCTGCTATACTGTCGGGTCACTCCTCTGACTAGTTTGCAGAACCCCATAGTCAGCCCACATCTGCTTCTGTCGGAGTGACCAGGATCTGTGCTAAAAGTTGCAGACAGCCGTACTATCATGAGCATCTATGACCAAAGTTGCAGGCAGCTGTCATGTCCTGATTCTCCTTCAAAGGGTCGGTAGAACTCTATAGCCAGTTCAGGCATCTACCAACTATGGAATGTTCACGTCTTGTGGTTTAATCATGGGTCAACTTAATCTTGGAACATTCCCACAAAGGGGTGGCAGACCCCCATAGCTAGCTCAGGCATCTGTCAGGAGAAGGACACTCCTGTCAAACCTATGACCTATGGGCTCTGCTCCTGCTCTGGTGGTCCAATAGGATGTAAACCCTTGGTTTAAAGGGTTGACCCTGGGCAAGTCACACTTCACCTTAAAACTTCACTGCTCAGGCTGGAGGGTTAATCCTCACACAGGCCCCGCCATCTACAGTCCTACTGCTGTGGAAAACCTTCACAAAAATCTTTGTTCACGAAACCAAGCCATTCATTCATACTATATAATAGGAAGAATTTGAAAGTCTGACATATACCTGGACCAATATATCACAGTTCTAGATTGATAGGTATCAATAGCACAAATTAAATACCAGTAGAGTTTCCTTGAGCCAGACTAAGCTAAGCTTAATAAATAACTATATTAATAATACAGGTCTGGTTAGTCACTCAATAGACACTGTCACGTGACCAACGTCTTTTGGCAGCATGCTGTGAAAAATGGGTGATCAATGAATAAGTTTTGTCGCTCGCCTTTTGTTGGGGGGTGAATACTAAAAAAGTCTAAATTTTAAAAAACCAATGCTGCCAGGCACAAACTAAGGGACCAACTTAGCATAAACTTACATTGTAAATTGAATACCCCACTACGTTTTTTCTAGACATAATAAGGAGTAAATGTTAAAATTTTCAGCATTTTAACTCCATTAGTGTGGCCTGTATGCACGACACATACATACATAGATAGCCAGCCAGACTAGCTTAAAAACTGAAGAAACCTATGTTGATGTTGCCGGTTTCTAATAAATGTATATGATCTTATGTTGGAAACTATATTCTGCTAGTTGGCTGTGAGTTGGTCCCTTTTTGGCCGACTGCACCTTTAACTTCTATTACATTTAATCTTATCATGTTGCTGATGTTACTTACTGTAAATCATTAAGTTTAAGCAACATACCTAGGATACTTTGGAATTTAGGACAAATAGTCTGGGGCGAATGGTACAAAGTTGGGTGGAACATTAAAATCATTCTACCAAAGTGGTGTAGTGTGATATGAAGCGAATCCTTGGGCTGCAGTGTGTTATTGTATCATTTATGTATTTTGGCAGCTTTATAATTTTTGTGTTTTGAAAATATGTAACAATATCTTGTTTCATATAATAAATGTCTGAATTCTTTCTTTTAACTACTGCTTGCTTCAACTCATTACTCCCCGTCATTTGTACAGCTCTATATTTAGTATCTGGCCTCCCATCTAAACTACCGCTATATTAGATATAGTGTTATATTTTGAATATTTTTCCTTGTTAAACCTTTTAGCGCTATAACCTTTTTGACCATATAGCACAAAATACTACTGTCAACCAAAACTGTCACAAAAGGTTTCTTCAGTTTTTAAGCTGGTCCGGCTGGCCTTTTTAGGCTGATATATTGCCTGTGTAGTGTTTTTGGCTAACATTATTGAGTCCAATATATCGGCCTGGCAGTGCATAATGGTTAAAGTGAGTCTTATAGACCGACAAGTGTGTGTATGTGATTTTATAAATAAAAACACTGCTGTGTGTATGCTTGTTTTATCTCCTTTTAATAGCATACCTTTCTGACAAACATACTTATATACACTAAAATTTAGATATTGAGCCATCATGAATTTTCAATATGTGGCCCATGGCAGCCATTTTAAAAATGGCTGCCAGCAACAACTGTTTTCACATCAATTTTCTTATAAGCAATTGATATAATGTGATATTGAGGACATAGTTAGTTGTATTTATTACCATACATAGTCAGATGCTAGTGTCCACACCAGAACAACCATCACTGTGTAGATGGAGCTGGTTATTTTAAAAATGGCTACCATGGGTGACATATTGAAAATTCATGATAGCTCAATTTCCAAATTTTCTTTTAATGTACCAAATTATATGCTTTCATCACAAAATTCACAATTATTTGGCTAAGCAGCCCCACTATTAGAAAATTTGGGATACACTTGCTGTAAAAATAGGTAGCTTCTACCATTGCCAGTCTATACCCAAGTAGATATTGTCTTAGAAACTGAGTGGACATTATATGAACCCCCAGAAAGCCTTATGAATACACAGGAGAAAGATTTGTATAGGCTTTTAACTTTAGCTGATTTTGCTAATTATGTTCTGCAGTTATTAAAGATGTTTAGTTGTTTTAATTTGTTTTTTTTTATCTCGTCATTTGTTATTTTGTTTCCCAGTCATATGATTCTTGTGTTAAGCCAAGAGACAGTTATGTATGTTTGGCTATGCTAAAACAATAGTAGCAGACAGTCAACACCTGCCCAGTCAACCATAGCAGTAAGCAACTTCACAATTTTAAAGTGACTATATATGATTACCTGAGGACCCGCCAGCCACATGAAAATATTGTAGCCACAAAGACAACATAATCCGCACCAATGTGGTCTGCAAGCTTTGCAAAGTACACTTGTGAACAAAGACAGAAACTTTTTTGAGGCATACCACACCCCATATAATTAGCCTGTTTTTGGCCCACACAATAAAATTTTAAAATCAACCCAGAGGTGTTTTTCTTTTTGTCAATATCAATTTGTTTGTATCTATTTATTTTATTGAATGTTATTCTTTAATTCTATGTTTTATTTAACGTTTTACATTAATTTTTAATTTTTTAATATTTTCCATTCTTGGTCTTTTTTTTGGCGAGGCACCATATATGATCACTTCATCAGAGGGGGTTTTGCCCACTTAAACAAAAGAAATTTCAGAAAACTTGCAACTCAAAATATGATGTAATTAGGTCTAGTTTAACGTACAAAAAGGTTGTTTTGATATCTAAAATATTTTGGGGGATGCCCTATAAAGGGTTAAGAGAAGAAAAACTGAATTAAAACTTGAGGAAAAAAACTCTTCCTTTCATTCTGGGCTGTATTAGACAGGTTTTCATTAACTTAAATATAACCTTCATAAAATAACAATATTAAGAATTTGTATCAACATTTTGAACTCTGCCGCTGGTTTTATGTGGGTAGGTATGAAGAATACTGGAGGTGCGGATAGCTTAATGGTTAACAGCTGAGTTCAAATTCTGGCTCGGACAGTTTGCATTCACTTCATACTAATATCCTTGGGAAAGGCATGAATCCACTAAATAGCAGGACTGTTGGAGCCTTTTAGACCTGTAAGGCAGTCCATCTTGGGTGTTGGGCAATACATGAGTCTCAATGGATTGTTTGAGAAATGGAGACATATTCATTGCCTCGTAAGCTGAGCTGGGCTGAGCTGACGACGAATAGTCAGCTTGACCTGTCCCATCGGAAAGAGTACTAAAAATAGATATTGACCCAGCATAGTCATTCTGTGAGAATTTGAAAATAACCTACTACAAGTTTTATCAACCACTAAGGATAAGAAAATAGATTTTGGTGCCTCTGGAGGTTTTTATAATACAGGTTGTACCTCTCTAATCCGGGACTCGGTTTGTGGATCTGCCAATAGGGTTCTTTGATTTGATTTCAAATCGCGGTTTGAACCGTAATTTAGTGATTTACAAACTGACTCATTAAACTGAATGTGAAAAACCTAACCGTGGTTTAAAACCTAATCAAAGAACTCTAACTTCGACAACTTTCGATGTTTAAGTTAGCATAAAATTAGACATGTATTAATCACTGCTACCAAAGGTTTAGGTTATTCATGTGTTGTTCACACATTTATATGTATCAATCTATCTATCCATCTGGACTTCGCCCAGCACTAACTGTTCATAGTAGAAACTTGAAATGCTGTATGCACACTCCCCTCAATGAGTAGGCAAAATGCTTTTTTTGTTTTTTGAAAATTCCCCTCCAAAATAGGGTTTTAGTGGGGGGGGGGTCAATTTTCAATGTAAGCATATGCTAAATTGGTCACTAGTTTGTGCCTGCTTTTTTTTTCTCAAAAATTCAGACAATTTTTAGTGATCACAGCCGCCCCCAGCACAGCATATATGGGTGATGATAATTTCCCTTCGAAAGCTAGTTTATTAATTTTTCTGAATCTTTTAATACAACCAACTGAAAAAACATGAGCAAAGACAAATAATTTTCATTTATTATAATTTATATCATTTAATTTATGTTAAAAAATATATAGTTATGTTCTCCACACTATTAGAAAAATTGTTAAAAATCGATAAACTGCTAAAGTAATAGTATGAAGAAAAAAAAGATTTCTGTTTTCCAGCATTTTTTGTGGTCCAGCAATGGCCAATTCCCAAGCTTGCCAGATTAAATTGGTACAACTGTAATAAACTCTGATATCAACGTGTCTCAAACTTCATTTCTTTTAATGTCTCCTCTACCATATAGAAAAATCATTGCCATGCAATTTTACACCACTTTTTTAAATTTCAAAGGAATTTATTTTCTTTGGAAGAAGACACTTAATAATTGTATGTATTAAAACTGTAAATAAAGCATCTGTCTTTTAAGAGACAACTGTCATATGAGTATACAGCCAGTGATGATGATGAACTTGATTTTGATAATGAATATTGATAATTATTTCCATGATGAATTTTTATTTTCAGGTCTTTGAGAAAAATTAATCATGGCTTCCACCCAGAAAGGAAAAAATGAGGATTCATCCATCAATCGAATTCCTCCACTTCACTATTTGCATGTCTTGGATCAAAACACCAATGTGACCAAAGTGGTGATTGGGCCGAAAACCTACATCCGGCAAGACAATGAAAGGTGAGGAACTTATTTTTGTTTACTTCTCCCCTCCCAAAGCATAGCACAAAATTTTGTCAGTGTCTCCTATTTTACTGCCAGTCCTTTGCTTAGTTATGCAGTCTATCATTTGTTCATAGAAATATTTATTTATATATTCAATAAACTATGAAAATGAAAAATATTGAAAATTATTTTCAATTTCAGTGTTCAGTGTTATAAATATTAAAATTCTAAAACTTCAAAATTTAAAAAAAACTTAACGTTTTTATGAAGGTGGTTCCGTCTCGTGTATTGGTGTATGTCTTCTGATGTACATGTTATGGCTGTTTAGGCCATTTTCAGCATCTTAACTGTTAGAATGTGAACATCTCGCAAGCATTTTGTAGGTATGAATATTATTAAATTATTTTTGATTGGTCAAACATAGTTTCAAATTAAATCTCTTAAAGAGGCTTCAGTAGTTGTAATGTTCGATGCAATGTCAACTGTCCAATGGAATTAAAATAAATTTACTGTATAGACTGATCTGAGAGTACCATTCGCATAATATTTATAGTTGAAAGGAGTTTGTTTTTCCAGGTGGTTTATATATTCATTAAATAATTATTTGCTTATTTATATTCATTCATAAATATCATTATAAGTAGCTGAAAATCTATATAATACTAAAATTCTCATTCTGTTTATCTGTTTGTTTGTTTGTGACCTGTAATTAGCCAAAAGTGTGCATTGTAGATATATATATTGAATTATGGTACCCCTAAACTGCACTAACTTGAAGAATGCGTAAAAAATTGGTGATTTTGCAACTTAATAATAATAGTGTGGGATCTGTCCCCTCCCCCACAATGATTTCTCAAGGGAGATAACTAACATATGAATGCTAATTATAGAGTAGTCTCCCTTATTTATTTATTTACAAATGCATAGAAAATCCGGGTGCAATCGGGCCTTCTGGTCATATCAGATTGCACCACTTTTGTCTCAAAGGGTGACCCAATGAGTCACGGATAATAATGATAAACGAAGGGAAATAACTCCTTGCTGTAGAAATCCTACAATGGTTTTTTTTTCCCAGTAGCAAGTCTTTACGATGATAATAACATTTTTTTATTACTTTTGATACTCTTGATAAGTGTCCTCTTAGCAAATAATAAAATGGCCCTTGAGGATTTTGAAGTTTACCCAGTTTATAAAACTCTTTTTTTTTCTTTATTGTACCTAAAACCACTTCAAATTGTAAAATATAATACTCTGAATTACCCTAAAGAGCTATTCTTTAAAATTATATAAAGAGTAAGGGTGTAATCACAAAATCAAGATCACTTCTTTTTAGCTAAAAAAAATGCACTGTATAATCTTTTTCTTAAATGCTGTCATTGTAAAACAAGTTTAGTGAATTTGTTTTCTTCCAGGTACAATGGGTTAACTTCATTTTTTTTTCAGAATGAAAACCAAAGTGGTTTCAAATACTTACTTTCTTCTTTTTTTACTTTAGTTTTTCATTCAAAACCTTTACAGACAATGAGTTAAAAAAATGGTTTAATCTTATAAAATAGTTCTGTTAAAATTCCAGATGAACTATAGCAAATTGTAAATTTGTATGATTTTAGTATGGTATTCTTAGTGTGTATTTTATTGAATGTGCATAGAAAAATAATTTTCCAAGTTTGGTGTTGCAGATCAATCCACAAAATTTAATTTATTGAATATATATTTGGTTGGTGCAAAAATAATTGCAGTTTTCGTTATTTTAAACATTGATGCTTATTTTTGAATAAACTATTATTTAACTATGTTCATGGAATATACCATTTTAAAGTGTGAATTTTGCTCTATTTATTTAAGCTGAATGTTTCCTTTTCACTATTCTGGTTTATTTGAGGCTGTCAAATCAAAGATGCAAATTTGAGCAATTTTGTTGCATGATTTCAAAATGGGACGTAAAGCAGCAGAACCTGCTCGCAATATTAACCAAGTATTTGGCCAGGGACCGTCAATGAATGTACTGCTCAACATTGGTTCCAAAAATTTTAAAACCGAGATGAGAAATTTAGATTTAAGTTGTGGATGGTCGTGGATGTCCTTCTGTGATTGACAACATCCAATTGAGGGCCATTATTGAAGTGGATCCATGCAAAACAAATCGAGAGGTTGCAGAGGAACTAAACATTGACCATTCAACAGTTGTTCAACATTTGCACCAAATTAGAAAAGCAAAAACGCTTGACAAATGAGCTGAACGAAAATCAAAACATTTGCTGTTACAAAGTCTGCTCTGCGTTTCTTTTGCGCAACAAAAACAATCCATTTTTTTTATCACACTGTGACATGTGATGAAAAATGGATTCTGTACAAAAATCGACTGGGTTCCGCGCAGTGGCTGGACAGAAGTGAAGCACCAAAATACTTCCCCAAACCAAACCTGCATCAAGAGAAGATTATGATCACTGCTTGGTGAATTCATTGGTTCTGGGACCCCAGAATTCTATGCTTCCAGAATAAATCCACTTGTTTCTAGTTGGCAAAAATTTGTAGATTGAAGGTTCTTATTTCAATTAATAACTTTTATTCAAAGCTGAGATATACTGCTTTAAAGTTGATGGTGAAAAACTGCAATTATTTTTGCACCAACCTAATATTATGTTTGTGTAGATTCTGAAGGTTCTTATTTCGATTAATAACTTTTATTCAAAGCTGAGATATACTGCTTTGAAGTTGATGGTGAAAAACTGCAATTACTTTTGCACCAACCTAATATTATGTATCATATTTAATTGCTTAATGATAGCCAATCATCATATGCATATAAAATATTTGTACTTGGGCTGCTTGTTTTTTCTCTTTCACATCCTAAAATAGACAGTTTCTGGATTAGAAAATTTCGTCATCAACAATTTGATCAGTTATGCATGACTTTTTACTTGTGCATATGTAATTTCAAACCTATTTTTACAAAACCAGAAAACGTTTGATTAGTATTGTAGTTGAAGTTAACTGATCTGTGGCAATAAGTTACTAGATGGTAATTTAGTATTTGTCCATGTTACTTCGTTGGAAAAGGTACTAATTTGGAATTTTATAAGGAGGGATGTATTAGGTCTTT
>VCCN01002840.1:753181-773446 GCA_006491835.1 Architeuthis dux | reverse complement strand
AAAAAACGCAAAAATATCTTTCAATCAAATAAAAATCCTTGGATACACCCCAAAATCTGATCACTTCTTCCTTAAACCGAAACTTTTGGAGATATCGTATTATAGACAGACAGGAGCGAATAAAGAAATGTAGGAAGGAAAAAACGGTAAAATATCTCTCAATCAAAAACGCATTCAATCACATCTTCTTTAATACATGCCTTACCCTTCCACAAAATTTCATTGAGAACATTTGGAGATATTGTGTTGACAGACATTTCAATGAAGTTTTGTGGAAGGGTGAGTCACATTGTGAGAAAGCTGAGATTATAGTTTGGGATGGATCCAGAGATTTGTTTTTGATTGAGAGATATTTTTGCGATTTTTCCCCCATAAATTTCTGTATTCGCTCCTGTCTGTCAGTACGATATCTCCAAAAGTTCTCTCTGAATGGCAATGAAATTTCGTGGAAAGGTGGGCCAGGGGGTAAGGAAGAAGTGAGCAGATTTGGGGGTGGATCTAGGAATTCATTTCTGATTGAAAGATATTTTTCCGGGGTTTTTTTGTACATGTCTGTCCATGCAATATCTCCAAAAGTTCTCAATAAATTTCAATGAGATGTTGTTTAAGGATGGGCAATAGGCTACAGGAGAAGTGATTAAGTTTTGGGACAGATCCATGCACAATGACTCAGTCATAATTGGAAGAAATGTACATTCACTGTTGACAATTTTGAATTTCAAAATGGCCACCTTTAAAGTTCATAGAAAAACTGGCAACAATTTTTTCCTAATCTGGATGATTTTTTAGATATGATTAATACCATAACCGTACTACATCAAAACACGCCTGAATCAAAACCGCACTATTCAAGGTATTCCTGTACTCTGCTTTTTTACCAGCCATGTTGAACCTTGTTTTGTCATACCACAAGAGAACATGATGTCATGAATGCACACATTCCATTCATTATAATTCAATACATCACACAAATTGGAAAGATTTGTTTTATGACACTGAATTGTCACTATATTCCAGTTTCACTTACAAGTATTGTAACATTATCACCTTCTTGGAGGTAGGCGACAAATGTTCAACGACAGTTGGTTGGTTTCGTCACTCCTTGTTGTGGACAGTGTCAGGGCACACAATGTGTCCGGACTTTGGTGTGCTACTCTGTTTTGTCTCCACTCTGTCAGTCTTATTTATAGTGTGGTTGTTTATAGTTCTAAAGGCTAAATTAATTCATCTTGTTTAGTCTATATATTTTGAATTTTGAATTCATCCGTGCTCGTTTATTAAACAGATTTCTATTATTAGGTATTTTCTGTCCATGTTTTGACTCCTATTTCCTTTTCTCCTGAGTTACTCTTTGATGTTATCAAAAGTACCACTGTTATTTACCAAAAGTGTCAAGTCGATTGTTTTAGTTAGCGTCAATCTGTATATTTTGAACTTCCGATTTTTTCTTTTCATTTATCTATCTATTTATCTATTTTCATTTATGCACCCCTAATGGTACAGTATCAATTCTCAATGGTTTTGAATTGAAAAGTATACACCCTTAGTGAGACTTAAGGTCAGGCTCAGACATAAGAAACAAGCATATATAATTCCACAGTTAACAAAGTCATTGAAAGATGACACAATCCTTCAATTTGTGTATATTTTATTTTTTAATATATAAAACAGATATATAAAATGTTAAAAAACAAAATCAAGTTCTTACCTGCTTTCATGTGAATTTAAAATTTCCACATGATTATCAAAAGCATAAAAGAATTCCAGTTTTTACAGCAGTCTAGTGTAATATGTTATCAGCATTATACATGTGTGTGCATGTATGTATGTAGTATGTGTGTAAGCATGTGTATTATATCAGATTGCTTAAGTGTCTTTCTTTCAAAAGACATCACAACTCTGTTTCTCGTACTTGATTAGGCCTTGTCAAATCTATGTAAGAAAGATGCTAATAGTCATATTATATCAATATATTATAGATACCCGGGTGTCTACCGTAGCATTCTGATAAGTGTTGCTTAGTTTTGGAACAAAACCACAGATATAGGGCACCCAATGAGGATTGAACTCACTACTGAGTGGTAATGATCTGCAAGACCAGCTTGCTAACCATTACACCATGATGAGGCAACTAATAGTTGTTACCCCCATAATGAACTTTGACAGGATCCAAATTTTCACAGGTTTTAATTGATCTGTACTTACTTGCATAAATACTCCTTCAGGCATTACATTAGAAAAGAACATTTGTCTTTTTTGGAGGGGGTAGAATTTACAAGGTTATTAGGATTAAAAGTTGTTCAACATTTAGGATGAATCCTAGTTTCCGTGCATAAAATGGAGATAACTCCCGTATAACTCCAACTTCATTTCCATACAAACCTCTAATGTTTCACACACTCGCCCACTCGATGTTAAAAATGGCACACAAAAAAAAAAAAAAACAATTTAATAATTTAATTTATTCAAAACAATAACAATATAATTTATGTATTTACTTCTGTTTTTCTTTCATGGGGGAGATAATCCGTAGTTCATTTTAAGGCTAACAGGAGTTATCTCCATTTTATGCACGGAAACTGGGAATCTACCAACCTTTAAACGAAGAGAATAGATTGTAAATTCATAAGAATAAGAACAAAAAGGCTTGAAAAAAGAATTTTGCATTGCAAAAAACAAATGAATTCTAATAAACAGGTATGGATTTACTCAGAAGAAATCAAGTCTGCCACAAGATCACCTATTTTGAGCATCCAGTGAGGACTATGCTCTTCACTGCAATACAAATAAGTACTTTTGAATGAGCAGTTTCTTCTCAAATTCTTTTACCTAAAAAGAATGGATAATATCCTCAATCTGGACAAAAAGTCCAAGAAAAAAAAAAAAAGATTTAGTTCTGCATGGTTAAGATGAAAGACTCAGTAATATTATCTTTATTTATTAGATGAAGCATTGTCAACAATTATTGTTATTAATTTTTTGAATAGTATTTTCTTTCATCTTAATTCTTTTTTAAGTTACTTGTTATCACAACTTACTGAGGCCATCAGCCTACAGCAGTGAGTAAACAGCATGGATCAGAAATAAAGGATAAGCTCTAACTGAGACTCAAACTCATGTCCCTTTTGCCTCAGGGAATCCTGCTTGACCATACCAGTTACTCTTACCGACTGAGCCACGAGAACCCTATGGTTGGCAGAAGATCAAATCTAACCTTTAAACCTAACCTTCATTCTTCCCCGATCTCTCTCGGCACCGTATTTGTTACTGTTTTTATACTAGTAGTATTAGTAGCAGCAATATTATCTTTATTTATCATTAAATGAAGCATTGTCAACCATTATTATTATAAATTTTTGATTAGTATTTTCTTTCATCTTAATTCTTTTTTAGTTACTTTTGATCACAACTTACTCAGGCTGTCAGAAAGAAAATACTAGTAAAAAATTGATAATAATAATAATAATTATAATAATAATGACTGACTCAATTTAATAAGACTCCCTATATCCTATCTATAGTTATCTACTCTTGCCGGTTTCATCTTTAAGTGAAAGTGGATCTCATGAAAGAAAATTTTTATCTGGAATTCTGAGACATGGTATTGTCATCACTCAATAATTTGGTATTAGCCAGTGATGGAAATGGGTTTGAGAACTAGGTAAATGGTAAGGCAGTGTTCTGGGAAATAGGTATATAATAATGTCTCCCTTAGTAGATATTGAACATATAAAAAACTTGGAAATTGAGAAGTATACACTCTACCCCTGCATACCCCTCCATTTACATCATTGGTGTTAGTATTCTTGTCATTTTTTCTTCATCACAACATTCAGCTACTGTATTCTCTGACCTTCCTCAGGAGTATATCACATCTGGGAGTTTCAGAACAGAAACCATTACTTCACTCAGATGTTTTAACCCAAAGTTTGGTTGTATTCAATATATATGGCCATGTTTGAATTTGCAACCTACTAATCTCTCTTGTGAAACCACACTGATCTCTCCACAAGTGTTTTCTTATGTACCAAAACCAATGAACTTAAAAAAATAGGAAATGAATTCACAATTTGCTGGTACAGTTGTTAAAAAAATCATTGAAAGGCTATAAGATTAATAAAACTGATTTTAAACTTCAGTGATGATAAACCTTTGTATAATGATATACAGCTTTTTTCCAAACAAGCCAATCATATATATATATTTTTAAATGCTCATCTCTCCATTAATATACATAGCTGGAGGTGCATAGTGGCATAGCGGTTACCAGCAGAGAAAACAGAATTGGTAACTAAGTTCAAGTTTTAGACGAGGCTGCTTACATTCACTTTGCAGTAATACCTTTAGGAGAGGCATGAATCTACCTCTTCAGCTATGGGTAAATTAGCAGGGAAGTTAGAGCCCTTTAGCCCTGTAAGGCAGTCCCTCTTGGATGTGGGAGTAGCAACTCCACCCTGTAAAAAAACCTTCTTGCTACTGAAACCGCAATGCAGCCCATATCTTTACAAGGAATCTACAGGAAAAAATATATATATCTTATAACAATAACCTTTTCAAATGTGAGATTTTTGGTTTGGTATATCTAAACTCTTATTTAAATCCCAAGTATACTCTAACAGACTTTAAAGGTCCATTATTGAGTAGTCCTCATCTGTTTATGTTTCAGTTTATTTTTTAAATGAATCTTAGGAGAATATGGACGCCCACAACGATACAGGAGGCTTCAATCTCTTCAATAGTTCAGGATCTGAAGTCACTCATGCATAAAATTAACTGTTTTTGTCCATATTTTAATTTTTGAAGGCTTCTAGGATGAAGAGAAATTTCTATAAATCATCAGGAGGGCTCCTGGATGTCCTTAAATGTATGGTACCATACAAGATGCAGGTCATTCATCTTGAATTTCTGTTGGTCACATAAAAATCTGTCAGTCTTGTGGGTGAATCTGGATTTTCCGTGGCAGAATTTCAGACCCCTAAGACCTGCATCCAGTAAGACAGACCAATTTGTCAGATCACTGACAAGCAACGGTGAGCCTGGCCATTAATTAGGTGTATTTGAGAATACCAGTTTCCATAAACTAAAAAGAAAAAAAAAGAAAAGAAAAAGAGAAAAGCCCACTTCTCATGAAAACAGCCACTCTCTAAACTTGATGACAAATGAAGGCAAAGAATGAAAGATTGGATGAAGGATTAGCAATCAGCTAAATGTTTTAGTGATTTTCCTGGATTAGTTTGGACAGATATTAAAGAATGTTAGGGATTTTAAGACAAAAGTGATTTAGTAATTGATATGTTCATGTATCCATATTTGCAAACACATATATACACCTGATTGATTGATTGTTTGATTGATTGTTTTGTTTAACGGCACATCGACCCGAATTCAGTAGGGGGAGGGGGATGGGGGATCGCATGTCCCCGTGACTAGAGACTTGAGGAGGGAGAATCCTAAATCCCTGTCACTGAGACAGATGCCACGAGGACCGGGATAAAGGGGGAGGGGGAAATCCAAAAATCCTGTAATGGTGATCGCCTCCCGACCAGCTGGCCAAGATATCCTGTGCAACTTCTCCCAGGACGATACCCGAGCATGCCACAAGGACCCCCGAAGGGACGTGGTTCTTTGAGCTTCGAGGCTAAGGTGGTTTTGAAGAACAGATACAACACTTTGATCTTAACCAAAAGGCTGCCTCCATATACACCTGAATGCATATAAGCATAGACAACTTTTTGCATTTGGCCTACTCCTTGAGAGACTGCCCTTCTGTGCTCGTTTAGGAATGATCTGCCTCAATAAGACTCAGTTGAACTACCATAATACCCGGCGTGGAAGACACTCTGGCCTTAAGGAATCACCCTGTTTTTGTCTTGCAAAATTTTTAAAAGATAAAACAAACATAAAATTGAGGTCTTATCATTTCACCTATCTTACCAAGATGTTTTGTGGGCGATTTAGCAATATGTAGATCCTCATGATCACTCACAGTCTGCATTTTTTTTTCTCCTCTTACAAACGGAGACAGTAAGTTTACACCCAAAGTTTACACTTGTCCTACCGGTAAGTACCCATGGTCATATACAGGAGTTCAGATTACTGTCTAGCAGAGTTTAGCTTCCTCTGGGATTAGGATAGGTCTATAAAAGAAGTAACCTTCAGCCTGTAGGATGCAGGGTATATATATTTCGAGACCTATTTTGGAGAGAGAATAGCCTCTTTGATACTGGGAAATATGGTATATCTTAATCAAATCTTTCAAACCAAAGATGGGAAAGTGTTAGAACTTCATTCGTGATCTTTTTGAGGAAAGAAATAGCATCTTTATTGTGCATCAAAGCAGGTACGAGAGTGGCCATAGAGACAGTATATTTTTAGAGATCTATTTTGAGGAAAGAAATAGCATCTTTATTGTGCATCAAAGCAGGTACGAGAGTGGCCATATTATTTTTTAAAGTTTACGTACATACACACACACACACATACACGGCTTGAGAACTGCAACAAATGGAGACAATAATGAATATCAAATGATTTGTGTAAAGTGATAAAACAGTTAATGTTTGAAAATAGCATGAAATATTTACAATGAATCTCTTTAAAGACATTCCCAAAGTAAAAACACATATATCAGCCAAATTCAAGCAAATTGGACCATGGTGTTAGAAAAGATTCCAGACAAACAAATAAACAGACTCAAGTCAAATTGTATTAAAATATTCTTTAATGTATTAAAAATGTTATGCTTTTGTTAGCTTGTTACACTTACTATCTATTGATTTATTTATTGAGAATTTAACCTTTTCTATAAACAGTAAACCCTTGATTTAATGGACCCCAGTAAACGGATTTTGGATTTAACAGATCTTTTTCAGGAATATTCTATTTTATCTCTGTTTATTAGTCATTAATAGAATATTGCAAATTACCTTTCATTTTTCTTTCATAATAACCAATGTTTTTAATAATGCCTAAAATTAATCTTATTCATGAGAACATGAGCCTCTATGATAGATTATAGATAACATTTGGTCACTGCCAACAAAGGCTAAGAACCACTGAATTACACTGTCAAAAAGGTGAGTAAATATTACATATTCTTTATAATTTAATAATTTTATACTGTACAGTACTGTATATTGTATTAAAGCAAATTAAAATTTTTAAAAAAAACATAAAAAGTGGTAAAAAAAAATGGCCACCTAGGTTACATTTGGATTTAGTGGACTTTCAGCATTAACAGACCCCCCCCCCCATTAGTCAGTTAAATCGAGGGTTTACTGTACTTGATTTTACAAGTTAAAAAAATAATAATGATAAAACTAAGATATTGTCTAAGACACAAAAATTAACAAAATTTAGAAGTGCTAAAAATAAATGTGATTGAACTTATGTAAACATGAGCAGACATAGATGTGTATTCATACACAAATGCATGTCCACACACACATGCACAAAGCATTTGTCAGAATTTTACCATCAAATATGAAAAAAGTAACTAGAAAAATAAATCATAATTATAACAATATTTTAAATTTGGTAAGATGAATGCTCAAACTGCTAATACTAATTTCTATTCATTTAAATCCCAATAGACATACTGTACAATGCACGTCACAAATGTTAGCAGATATACATACTTTACTACCATAGCTAATCAACTGGACACACACACACACACACACACACACACACACACACACACAATCAGGTTGCATCCTCAAGTATTTCAACCACATTTGACAGCATATGACCCCCCTTTTTTCCCCAAAAATAGCTCAAAAGGTAAATGTAAACTTTCTTGTCCAGCCCTACATTGGCTTGAGGAGGAGTTTTTTAAAAAATGGTTGATAAATGAAAAGATTTCAGGGAAATATGTGTTTTTCTTAATATTCCCTGCTGATATAAGGGGAGTTTTATATGCCATCAAATACAGTAAGTTGAGATCATTCACAAAAGTATCCAGCTAACAGCAACAGCATTAAAATAAATCATTACATTTACTATTAAATACAATTGAAGTTCAAGGTATTCTGTTCAGTTTCTGTTGGCTTTGGATAAAATTGTTAGCAGATGAGCACAAAGAATACAAACTGAATGCTCTGAATTCTCCTGCTAAACAGAGTTGGTTCAATGGTCCAAAATTAATTTTAGGTGAAGCCAAAAAACAATCATAGGAACAAGATTCTAATCTGTGAAAGCCATAAGCCTACAGTTTGAATTCTCATCTTACCTTTGGTATCTTAATCATTCTTCATTTTAGATTATAAAAAAATAATATTCCAATTTCAAAAATATATTCATACTCTTTAACACAATCAAGAATATAAAATGGGATGTGCATCGTCAATGTCTTTTTAATTTTCCATTATTTTCAGAGTCCATATTTTATTTGTATGCATTTTTCAAAATGAGAGTAACTTGTTTCATTTTCAAGACCATGAGCTTTTGGGCAGAACTGCTATCAGTCAGAAAAATAAAATCTTAAATAAATGTATACTAAAACGTTTTTTTTTCTTCTTGTGGAGCATAGGGCCACATTGCGGTTTCAGTAGCAAGTAAGTTTTACTGGGTGGAGTTGTTAGACCCACGTCTAAGATGGACTGCCTTACAGGTCTAAAGTGGGAAAACTATGTTGCGTGTTATGCATAGCTGGGGGTTGGGGTGGATTCATGCCTTTTCCAAAGGCCTTTGTGCGAAGTGAATATAAGCAGCCTGGGCCAAAACTCAAACTCGGTTCACTGATGGCTACATGCGTACCTGTGATTAAAGGCAAAAATTGGCCAGTTCCACCAGTTTTTGCCGCAGGCATCAGGGCGTACCCCCTGACTCTATCCCAGGAGTGTAGCTGAGGGAGGCCCCCAAAAGCTTTATGAAAAGTAGTTCACCTACTACATTTCTACATTATACAATAACAAATCTCATTAAATGTTGGTGGGGGCCCCTGACTCCCCAGCTACACGCCTGCCCTACCCCATTAGTGAAATGGGGAGGTGCTGCCAAGGAGACGGATCCTTAGGGACCAGGCATGCTTCATTTGTGTCATCTTGTCTTCAGGCAAGACTCAACTGATCCTAGCCATGAGGCCAAGAAGCAATCCAGTGATAAACTAGCCACAAACCATTATAACACAGACATAGAAAATATAGCTAATTAAAAGCAGACTGATTCAAAGGTAATTGAGGTTTTTTTGAATTTGTGTTGATAACAAAGGTCTGTGGATTTGGTGTTAATCTTCTGCACACTGTAGGCAACTTTGTTCGCCAAGCAAAAGGTTTATCCTGCCAGTGCATGTGACTCCTATTGCCAAATGATAGTCTGTTTGAATTTCTTGGTTGTGTTGTCATGTCAATTTCTGTCATACATGAACAGACACACAAGTTACAGGCTTTCGAAGCAACAAAGTGCACAAAACTTTGGCCTCCTTGAAAAAGAATGCAGTGTGATAGAGGTTAAGCACGGTCACAGTTTCTACAGTTTTGCATATAAGATCTGAAGATAGGATGAACATAATAGACAGGTCTGGTTAGTCACTCAATAAAAACTGTCACGTGACTGTCTTTTGGCAGCATGCCATGTTGGGGGTGATCAATTAAGAAATTGGAAAAAAATGGTGATCAATGAATAAGTTACTTCTCTCACCTTTTGTTGGGCAGTGATCACTAAAAAAGTCTGAATTTTCATAAAAACCATCGTGAATGCTGCCGGACATTAATTAAGGGACCAATTTATAAACTTACATTGCAAATTGAACCCCCAACTAAGAACCGATTTAAGGGGGGAATTTTCAAAAAACAAAAAAAACGTTTTTTCTAGACATAAGGGTAAATGTAGCCCTCTAGCTCTATTGGTGTGGCCCAACACAACACATACATAGCCAGCCAGACCCACTTAAAAACTGAAGAAACCTATGTTGATAGTTTTGGTTGACGGTTTCTAATTGTGTTAATGAGCTGGAAATGATAACATTTATCCTTGATTCTTCATCTCCTTCTGAATTGAAAAAAAAGTGATGCCAAGATGTCTAGTTGATGAAAAATGAATTTCCTCCAGACATTCTCTACTGCTGAGGTGCAGAGTGGCATATCGGTTACTGGCATGAAAAACGGAATTGGCGGACCGAGTTCAAGTTTCAGTCAAGGCTGTTTACATTCACTCCGAACTAATGCACTTGGGGAAGGCATGAATCCACTTCTTCTCCCGGTTATGGATAAACAGCAATTGGAGCCCTTTAGCCCTCAAAGACAGTCCATCTAAGAAAAGGATAATCTAACAGAAAAAATCTACAGCTTGGCAGTCACTATTGCTAGTCCCAAGCCTGGATAAAGGAGGAGGGTTGGGTGTGGGACTAGCAACTCCAATTCATTAAAAAAAAAACCTACTTGATAGCAAAACTGCAACAGAGTGGTTGCAGCCGTATGCTCCACAAGAAGTCGACAGGAATAAACATATTCTTGGCTGCATGACTCGATATGTAAGTATCAAAAAATGACAAAGAAACAAGATTTTTTGCACAATAAAAAAATATGTATATTTTCTTATTTCTGTTTGGTCATAAATGAGTATTGCTTTGTTCATTGCTGTGTTTTTAATTTCTTCATTTTCACTTCTTGTGTGAGGTATGTGTGTCTGTGTTTTCTGCATATTTCATGTGTACTGTAAGATTTGAATGTTCACAAAATATTGTGGATCACAGTAGAAAGGTAAGGCGATGACCAACATCATGTTACAAGTGAAAAGTTAAAATAAAAATCTGATATTTGTGTTGATGATTCTTGCATAAGGACTAATATCCTCCTTCCTGTAAGTTTTGTTATTCAGTTTCAGCCAGTCTGATCTTAGATCATCATCAGCTTAGCTCCCAACAAATAGAAAAGTGTGGTCAGAGGTAAATTTTCAGGACCTGAATAGAAAGGTGTTTCATCAGTAAATGAATTTCTTGATAATACAGTAAACCCGCGCTAGAACAAACTAATTGGGGGATGGGGTGGTCGTTAAAGCCGAAAGTTTGTTATACCTGATGGTTGCCCCTTGTTCAGTAAATAAGAAGTAAGTTCGGTAGTTTGCTGCATTTAACTAACATTATTCGGTAAATCCAAATGCCTCATATACTATTTTGACCTTACCTCTTCACGCAAATGAATAATGTTATGTACAGTTCTATAAATTGATTGATACTTGCATTTATCGAACTTCGTTAGGTAAATAAGAAGAAAGTTTGTTATGGTCCACGTGTTCGCCACATTTATATGGTCCACGTGTGCACCGCAATTATCAAACTTCATTTGGTAAATAAGAAGAAAGTTTGTTTGGTCCACGTGTTCGCCACATTTATATGGTCCACGTGTGCACTGCAATTATCAAACTTCATTTGGTAAATAAGATGAAAGTTTGTTATGGTCCACGTGTTCACCGCATTTATATGGTCCACGTGTTCACCGCAATTATCGAACTTCATTCGGTAACTAAGAAGAAAGTTCATTATGGTCCACGTATTCGCTGCATTTATCGAACATCGTTCGGTAAATCCAAAGTCAGTTTGGATGGATCCACGAGTTCGTTAAAGCCGAAATTTATTATATCAAGGTTCGTTATAGCAAGGGCTTACTTTACAAATAGAATGTAGACTCTTGCTCCAATCAAACCTTTTGCTAATTTCCTCTCAGACATCCAGTGCTGATCAATTCACTTACAGCTAATCCCATTTCACCATTTAAAAACTCATTGGAACCATTTCGAGTTGTGAATATATTTCTAGTCTGTTTATCCAGAAATACAATTACCATATTTGACACATATGAGACCCCTATATTTAAAAAAATACATGGCTTATATGGGAAACATAAACTTCGTTGTCCAGCCCCATATTGGCTAAGACTTGAAGAGGAATTAAAAAATTGGGTGATAAATGAGGGACTTTTTTCTTAAAATTCTCTGCTGAAATAAGAAGGGTCTTATATGCCATCAAATACGGTAATTTGCTTTCATGTATATATCCTGAGATATATAGGGAAATAAATCGAATTCATTAAACTGACAATTAGAATTGAACTTATGAGTCATATGATAACTTCTCTCAGTCCAACAGAAGCAGTGTTACTAATTAACCATGTTAGCTACAGCAGCCAAGCTCATCAAATTCATTGGTCTATATGTTTTCTCAAAACTAGGGCAAAACTTATTGACTAAAGAATTCAAAAGGATAGTAAAAATTATTAGAATTTATGTAATTGTTTAAAATAATAAGATAGCCATAACTGTTGATAATGGAAGAACAAAATGGCTGAAACAGTCTGAAGAAAACAAAACAGGAGAGGATATCAGAAAAATGTAATTTAAAATTGTTTGGGATGATTTGTGGAAAAAAGGTACTGCAGACCTTGATTATAAACCCTTAGTTTGTAAGTCAGTCCACAAGCGGCCAAATCAAACAATCAGTTTTAGAGACAACCCTGTAGTCAGTCAGTCAGTTTAGCTCCCAACAAATATGAGAGTGTGGTCATATGAAGGTTGCATGCTTAGTTCATGGTTAAAGCCATCCAAGTAGTACTTTAGTCATTGTTGCAAAGATAATTTGATTTAGACTATACACTCATCCCAAAAAAAGAAAGGATACTTCATATTTTAATCAGTGAATCTCTAGTCTACAGAGAGAGACCACTGTTCCTATTAATGTTCTTGTTATTCTACATCTAAGCTTGAAGATTCCAGTGGTTTAAAATTCGTAAAAAAATATTTCGAAACTAATAGATGCACCAATTGAATAAAGCAGATTAATCCATCAATGTTTTATACCTCATAAGTCAGATTATTACTTATTAATCAATTTTTCTACTTAATTCACACTTTAAAAAAATTCTTACGTACAATAAACTCATTTTAGGACATAGGCTAACATACTAACTCCCTCTGAATTAACTCCCTTGTAATATCAAAATAACTTCAAATGAAGAGAAATAAGTACTAGGGAGACCAAACTTCCTTTGTTTTTATAATTCATGGGAAGTTCTGCAGCAGGGTAATTTAATCTTGCAAAAAGTAAAACATTTTTTTAAATATTATAAGCCAAATATAGAAAGCTGAAAAAAGGTTTTGTTTGCAAAATATGAGAAAAAAAATTCAATACCTTCTGAGCATTTTCAGACCCAAGAGAATCTTCAAGCTTATTGTCTTTTAAAAGCACAACTTTTTGCTTATCTGCACTCATGCTTTCATCTCATAAAGATCCGGAATTTACAAATCAAAACAGTTTTGAACATAAACTCTTGCTCTGGATACTTATATAGTCCAAATAAAATTACAGTGTCTGATATTGTCTCATTTGATAACTTTAAAAATCTTTTAAAGTTTTATTGTTGTTCATAGGGGAGGAGGCCCTCCACACACTGAGCCTCGGCTCAAATATTTAGCAAAATGAAAGGTCAAGTTGTAGATGAAGGTCACATTGCAGTTGAAAATGATGAAACAGTGTAAGCCACAAGTATTAGAGGGTTCGGGGTGTTATGACCTGAACAGTCTTTGTCTGTGGTTATTAACATATCCAGACAGTTAGTTGCTGTTTTCTGTAAGATTCAGATTTGTTCTTTTTTTGTTTGGGGCAGAAAAAGAGATTCTGTAGAAATGGTCAACTACCTGCCACTGATGGAACCATAATCTACAATTGAAAAAGAAAGAAAAATATTAATGTAAAAAAAATGGAATATTAGACAATGGGTTGAAATCACCAATAAAGCAGTGTGGTATAACCAGCATTTCTTCTCGCTGATGAGACGTCTTGTTCCAGGGCTGCACATTTACAGCAGAGAATTATCTGTACAAAACCTGATAATGCTATCCCCCAAAATTCTGGTCTTCTGTACCCTCCTTCTTTCAGCAAGCGAACACACGAACACATGACCTGAATGTATTTCATTACAGCAGTTATGGGTCTAAATGTTATATGACCTAACTCAACACAATCAATGATGTTGTAAATAAAAATAACTAATCATATATTTAATAAGAGCCGTGTCGGTCACATTTATAGTATCAGTAGCAGCCATCAGCTCTTCTCCCTTCATACCCTCTTATTAACCCATAAGAACCCACTGTAACACCAGTGTCACATACAATTTAATTGATCTGCACAGTCTCTTATATAATATTATATTTTATCCTTGATTTTAACTCATGAAGTATACTAAATAACATCTACTGAACATCCTGGTACAGTCATGTGGCTGTGTGTCATTTTCCCTTCCCATAATCCCACATAATGTTCCTTCAAGTAGAAATGGGTCTGAGTTCTTAATGATTAATACTGATTCAGTAGGCTTCCAAGCGCATATAGAATGGGAATTGGCGTTATGTACATTTGAAAGTACATCGCAACATTGTCTTCGATCACGATGGCTTTGGTTGTTGTTCCAAGCTGGACACATTTCTTCATCGTGTTTTCTCACAAAGTTTTAAAATAATTACTAACCGATTTGTAAAAACCTGGACGCCTACTCAGAATATAGGTTTCAAACTACCTAATTTTCTTTTCTACCCTCTTATTAAACTACCTAATTCTTTTCTCTCCCCTCCCTGTCTGTCACACTTACGTTTGCAGTAGCATCCATCAGCCGAGCCTTTTGCTGTACGCTTATGATAATCATCGGAGAAGTGACAGATCATGGACTAGTTTTATTAAAATACATTTCAAACAACATTATAAACATCTAACCACAACTGAAGAAAGCTGTGTGTGTCTCTGTGTGTATGCACTGCGATTACTCGACAACTGGTCATTGTACGACGTTGACATTCACCAGATATATTAGTCGGTATACAAGATAGTACAGTGTCAAGTTTGAAGATGTTTGGGTCAGCAAGGTTCTCAAGAAATCTAATAAAAATAAATACAAAATTACAGATTATAAATCTTTCTTCAGTTTCTATGAATTATCTACCTTGACTTTTGCTCTTTAGAAATATCTAAAGAAATATCTAGAACATAACTAGAAATATCTTAACATAACTTTAAACATAATTTCTGTTTAACCCATCACACTCGGATTTTACACCTGACGAAGGCCAGAATCGATTGGCCGAAACGTTGTGTTTACAACACAAATAACAAGAAGGAGTTCAATCGTCCGAAGAACCATTTGAATATCTAAATTTAGATATTAAAATATCTAAATTGGCAACACTGAAGAGATGTAACTAGAATACTTCAAAGCCGTAGTTTTGTATGACAGACAGAAAATTATTTTACATTATGCCAGGCTGCTCCACACACCATAAAATCTGGCCCCTTGCAAACATGCACCTTTTGAATAGGCATTGCTCTAGTTTACCTAATACATATATCAAATGTGAAGAATTTATTTTGGTTGCTATAATTTGATCATATATTTTTATACAGCTTTTCTGGATCATGTCATCATCAATAGCATATTAAAACATTTGGCATGAATCACTGCACAGAAATAGATAGGCCTCATTTACAATTATGTTAAATGAAAGACACTCTCACCATAATGTAATGATTAGCAACATAATCTCACAAGTCAGTCATGCCACATGCCCACATTGTCTTCACTGTTTGCTCTCTCTATCTATCTCTCTTTCATATACAAGGTGGGCGAGAAATAACTCCCTATTAGAAATTACATGTAACTTTTATAAATATTGCTCTATTTTCATGAAACAAATTTTATTTTGGTCCTTAGAGCGGTAGAATTTCTACCATTGTATGGTCCGAAGTAAAGCTAGTTTGACTACAAGCGACCGATAAATAATAAAGTTCAATCTTTATTATTATTGGATGAAATAATCGTAATACATTATTTTAGTTAAATAGTTTTTAAAGCTAGTTTGACTACAATCGACCGATAAATAATAGAGTTCAAATGTTCTTGTTCTTGTTCTTCTACTTCTACAACATTATTTTAATTAGATTTGACTAGTTTTTTACCTTCATCTCATTTCAGTTGTTTTTATATACAACTTTCAATTTGGGTCGTTGTTTCTACGGTTGAAAGTTGTATATAAAAACAACTGAAATGAGATGAAGGTAAAAACTAGTCAAATTTAAAATAATGTAAATAATAAGGTTATTACCAATTTCCAATAGGGAGTTTCTTTTCACCCACCCACTATATGCAGTGCTACCTAAAATAATTATGGAATTTGAACAGATGAATCAACCTGTGTCAAGTTACCCAGCATATCCTGTGTCTCACAGGACATTTCATACATCTCTCAAAATCCTTCTACCACAAAATAAAGAACCACATTATATATCATTTTTTTCTTTCTTTGAGGAAGACATTTCATGTCTTAAGTTCCCCGAATTCATGTATGTATACAGCAATACCTTGATTAGTGCCGTACAAATTAATGTAACTAAGTATAAGCTGAAGAAAAAAAACACATTAAGTTATAATAAGAGCTTGAATAGTGCGGTTTTGATTAGTGCAGGTTTTGATGTAGTACGGTTAAGGTATTGCTGTAACAATTAATGTAACTAAGTATAAGCTGAGAAAAAAACATTAGGTTATAATAAGATCTTGAATAGGGTGGTTTTGAACACTACAGAAAATTTTGGAACAAATTAAATGCACCAATGAAGGTATATCTGTGTGTGTGTGTGTGTGTGTGCTAAGTTTAGTTTAGTTTAGTTTAGATCAGCACAGGATTAAATGGAGGGCTAGGAAGATGGTGTTGCACTAATCTTCAGTTAAAAAAAGGCCCTTCCTTTTACTTGGAAATCCCCACCTCCCCCCCGTGAATGCGATGTGAATATTCTTTGTGCTAATTTTTACAACATAAACCAATTTTACAACACATCTCCAGTGCTTGAAACAGCTTCACCTTCTTTCTTCATACACTCGGCCATTTTTTGTTTTGGCAGAGCAAAATGATCAAAATCATGCAAAAGAAATTGCCAAAAAGAATGCTTGCTTAAACATTTTGGCCATTTTTTGGTGTGTTTTTGACCATTTTTAGTATCTTTTTTGGCTATTTTAAAAAATTTAGCCCTATTTTAGCAACATTGAGCACTTCTACTGATGGCCACACCCCAGACTTAATGGATGACCCCCCCTACTCGCTGTACCCTGGTGACGGGCCTGAGCATCATGTTACATATGACATAGATGGATCATTCTAGTATTTACTTAAAAGGAAATCCTGAGGATTGACTGATGACCATAGATGAACAATTCTACAATGTAAGTTATTCAGGATGGGTCAAAAGTAACGTCCGATTTGACTCAAAATTAATGACAGTTATAAGGGAAGCAACTGTTAAATTACTATTAAAAGCAACTATTAAGTAGTTGCTTCCCTTAGATGGGACTGGCATTAATTTTAGGACAAATCGGGCATTATTTTTAACCCACCCTGTATAATATATAATATAATGTATGAGAGTGGATCAACAAGTCCGTAACTTGACACATAGTTATTAGCTGAATTTTGATCTGGAATTTTCACTGTATAACATTCGATCTACGTGATTAATATTTGCCAGTAAATTAAGTGCATTGACAGAGAAGGAGAATATGTTGAAAAATAAATATTTGTTGTGTAAAATAAATGCTTTTTTCATCATTAGGCTACGGACTTATTGATTTACCTAAAACATCTAATTAATACACATGCACACATACATGCACACACACACAAAAACACTGAGATATAACAGAGATAGGTATAGATATTTATATTAGAGTAAGAGATATAGATAAATAGAAACACATTTCAAATATATTGTGCCTGTTTCAATACACATACAATAGTGGGGTCCAACAATTAATCGACTAAAATAAAGCTTAAAACATGTTCTTGAAGTTGAAATAGGCTATGTTTGAGTATATTGCTATGTACTTATATAAATTAACCCGAATGAGACCTGGCTCACAACTCGAGGCTGACTAAAAATAGCGATGTTCAATCACATAAGACAAGGTTAGAAAACAACAAAAAAGAGAGAGATTAAATTATTCCCAACTCGAGACTGACTAAAAATAGCGATGTTCAATCACATAAGACAAGGTTAGAAAACAACAAAAAAAGAGAGAGATTAAATTATTCAAAACTCGAGGCTGACTAAAAATAGCGATGTTCGATCACATAAGACAAGGTTAGAAAACAACAAAAAAGAGATTAAATTATTCCCCTGGAATGAATTTTTTTTTTTCGAGGCTGGACAGAAATGAAAATAATCCCTTAAAATTGTTCATCTGCTTGAAAAATATGAAAATGGGACAACAAACTGTTCTAAAATCTCATCTAGATGTCATATTTACAAGATCTATCGACTAAAATAAAGCTTAAAACATGAAATAGGCTATGTTTGAGTATATTGCTATGTACTTATATAAATTAACCCAAAAGAGACCTGCCTCACAACTCGAGGCTGACTAAAAATAGCAATGATCGATCACGCAAGACAAGGTTAGAAAACAACAAAAAAGAGAAAGATTAAAGTGCGTATCAAGTAAAATAAACTTCATATAACTCATCACAATTAAATTTCCTTTTATTTAAGACGATTTCAAAAACAGAACTAAATAAATTTGTGGACATAATTTTAAAACAAAAATCATAACAGACATGGTTGTTCCACAGTTTTGCGTCACGTGACTGATCATCCTAAAATTATTAAATAACAATAATTTTATACACAATTTTATACAAAGTTTTTTTATAATTTATTTTAATACAACATTGTAGCTAGTAAATATAACTAGCAGCAGACTGTTCAAACAAAAACTTCAGAAATTCAAGGGAAAGATTTCAAAATAAAAATTTTGTAAGAGATATTTTCGTGTAAGTCAGGCCTCAAAAATTCTTTTAAAATTCATTCAGGGGGAATACCTTCCTTTTTGTCTTACTCGTTGGATGTGTACCATCTTTATACCCCCAGTAATGAATTAAATTCTAAATCAATAGAATCCTCATCGAGAAATAATGATGCGAGAATGTGTTGTACTAACCAGGAGCAACATGTTGGCTGCTTTGGCTGATGTGACTGCTGCAGGAGTCACGTCTCAGATGCACTCCATTCATTGTGGGTAGTCGAACAGGCTTTACCTTTGCTGTCGGTCGGACAGTATGGCCCAAAATCGAGGCGAAATAAATGAAACTCAGCAACATCTGCAATTAAAGAGGAGAAAAGGAAAACTGAATTTAGATGGGAGCCAAAACAAAATTATAAAAGAAGGAAAAGAAATATATAGATACATAAAATAAGCAGGTTTTTAACTGATCTCATATCTTTGTCAAGGTTTTTAAGCCATCAGATGATTCTTTTCTGATCTTTGATATTAATGATTTTTGTATTTTATTTTGGAATAATATAATATTTTATACAAAACAATTAAATAACAATAATTTGATACACAATTTTATATAAAGATTTTTTATAGTTTATTTTAATACAACATTGTAGCTAGTAAATATAACTAGCAGCAGACTGTTCGAACAAAAACTTCAGAAATTCAAATGAAAGATTTCAAAATAAAAATTTTGTAAGGTATTTTTTTTTGTGTATGTCCGGCCTCTTTTCATCAGCTTTCATATTTCTAGAATCTATTTTTAAAACTTTTTAGTGTATCTATGGTGTTTGCAAAGCCTAGAATATGAAAAAGAGCCTGCCTATTTCCTATATATATCAGACGACTGACTGAGGGCATGGTCTTCTGACACACACACACACACAATGCATTCACCTTCACCTGCACACAAGGAAAATCTAACACACACCACAGCAAACAAGTAAGTCCCTGATTTTACTCACACACATGCATACATTTGCATACACTCACTCGCCTATACATATGCTTGCATATACACACATTAACAACTTCTTATTGACTCTTTCATTCCAGTCAAACTGAACATTTCTTCTTTTGTTCCATTCAACTAATGAACACTAAATATTATGAATACCATAATAACTTTCGATGCAAGAAGCATCACAATTCATTCATTCAATCATCCATTGTTATCAGTGTCCTAAATAAATCAGATATGTCGGTATATTCGTCTCAGGTCCCATATACAAGTTAGTGAACTTCCGATGTTCAAAGATATTAACAGGGTTCCATACAAGTTTTAATATTAAAGCAGTCATTTCACATTCTGAAATGTTTGTGAATCAATCCATTACAGTGAAGAATTGCTTTTTAATGAAATTTCAAAAGTTAATCTTTTCCCTGTTTACCCCTTAATCTTCATTTGGAATTCATATTGAACAAGATTAGAGTAGAAATGAACTCTTTGTTTTTTTAA
>VCCN01002840.1:740922-752900 GCA_006491835.1 Architeuthis dux | reverse complement strand
AACGAAATATATCTCATGATGATGGATTTACTTCACTTTCATTTACTTATTCATTTACTTCAGTTTGACGTCTGGTAAAAAGCAGAGAATTATTAACTTATATTTACCTGTATGGAGACTATCAGATTATTGTACCAAACCTTGGGTAGGAAATTACTGGAACCTTTGAAATAAACCAAAAGTGTTTAAATTAGTCAACTTACATTTATCATTTTATCAAATATGAATTTTATGGAAATTTATGGAAATTTTGGTCAGTTTTTGATGAATAATGTTTGCATTAAAAATGTCACATGTTCAAGATATGCCATTCTTTAAGATACTATACAACAGTGGCATGCATTCAGGGCATGTAAGTCATGCACTTCATGGCCATTGATTTTTCATAAATCCAAAATGTTGGCATGTCCACAAACTTTTTGAAAAATGTCTTTTGTATATCTTTAAAATTGAAATTTCTTGATTATTAAAACAAAAATCATTACTAACCAGAAGTGTCCAAAGCTGAATAATAATGGCCATGTTACGAACACAAATGTTTCCTCTTAATTAATTAATTTCATAAGTGATTCAGTAGAACCAATGAGTACTTATTGCATGCCCAACCTCGAAGGTCACCGCATGCCACTGCTATACAGCAATAATATTTTAAATCAAGAACCAAAATTTTAATCTTACAGTAACAATAAATACCAAAACTAATATAATAAAAATTCAAGTACAAGACATAGAAAACCTGTAATGTAAAACTAAGAGTTATAAATTAAAAATGAATTTCAATAAATGCCAATATTTTGTTGCTTTTGTAAGAAACTGTATATTGTTTTATTAGAAATCTTAAAATATTGATTGACTGTGGCTATACTAAAAAGTTAATTTAAGAGGCTGCTAATTAACTTTTTAGTATAGCCACAGTCAATCAATATTTTTTAAAGATTTCTAATAAAACAATATACAGTTTCTTACAAAAGCAACAAAATATTGGCATTTATTGAAATTCATTTTTAAATTTATACCTCTTAGTTTTACATTACATGTTTTCTATGTCACTGTTAAGTTCACATGACATTTGATTTATTTTATAGAAAAGAAAATTTGTTCTTTTTAAATGTGTTACCTGGTACAGACACTTTTTTGACCATATTTTTTAAAACATTTTTTATTTAACATTCGGGTTTAATTTTAACCAAATTAATCAAAGGCAAATAAAAATGTTCAAATAAATTAATTTAAATTATACGTCTTCTTTTACTTATAAGGTAAATTCACTCAACAAGTTATCGCAACATGAAAGAGAAATTATCAAACATGGAAGGGAAGTAACTTAGTTTTCAATAAAATTCATCCTATTGTTGTAAATTTTATTAATGATATAGTATTCATATAGTTATCTTGAAAGTGTTTTTTCTTTTTTCGTTTACAAATCAACTGAGTGATTTACATATTTTGAAAGGAGATAAAATTTGCAAATTCTTAAAATAATTCTATAAGTCAAGGGAGGTAACAACTAAATCATTCCAATGGATGATTTAATAAGCAAAGTTGCTTCCGTGTTGCACAACACAGGAGGCAATGATTTTGTCTCCGTTTCTCGAACAATCCATGGATACAGGGTTGCCGATATGTCCGATTTCGGACACCGTATCCATTTTTCGCTGTGTATGTCCAATTAAAAATTATAAGAATCAGACATCCAAAATTGTCCTAATTAAGGCAGTCAGATTTGCCAAATTTGACATCAGAAATCAGTTCTAGCCACTTTTAGCAATTTATTTTGATAATAATCGAGCTACTTTTAGCCACTATTAGCTATTTTTAGACATCAATCTTTTTCTATCTGACCAATTTGACCGATTTGGAGCAAGGTTGGCCGTATTTGTCCGATATTTGGAACAGTCAGGTCCGATTTTGAGAAAACTAATCTGGCAACCCTGCATGGATACCCAATAATTGTTTTTAGCAATTGCGGGTTTTTAATGAGGGCAGGGTGCTAGCCTGACGCCCAAGGACAGCCTAACAGGGCTAAAGAGCTCAAACTGCCCTGCATGCATTTCCCGGGGCATCAGTATGAAGAGAATGCAAACTTCCCCAAGTCAGAGTTTGAACTCAGTTCACCAATTACATTCTCCATGCTGCTAACCGTTAGGCCACTCACACACCATATTGAAGGACTTGACTAAAATCAAGGTCAGAATTTTTTTCAGTGATTCAAAAATTTAGAATCATTATGAACTGGTATTTACACTTTACACTTCTACTTGAATCTCTTAAATAACATTGCTAAAGTTAATTTTAAACAAATTCTCTGAGACCACCATATTAACTTGTTTGGAAGTTATGGGAATTTCAAGTGGCTTCTCTTCCAGACACAAGAGAGGTACCAGTTATCAAATTATTGGTACTATATCTGTATATAAAATTCAGTAGAGGAATTCAATCAGTTAAAGCAATTTTTTTTCACTTTTCAATTTCTCATAAATACAAAAACATTTTTTTTAGTTAATATAAGAATAATCACAGAAGTGTATTTTCTTATACGTGAATTCATAATATTAGCAGTATTTTATTGAAATTTATAGAGAATTTTTGGAGATATGGTGTGGACAGACAGACAGAGATATTAGCTGTATTTTCATTGTTGAGGTATAGATTTAGAAACTGTCAATCAAAACTGTCACCAAAACTGTGACATAGGTTTCTTCAGTTTTTAAGTTGGTATGGCTGGCTGTCTGTCTGGCTATTTATGTATGTATGTATCACACATACAGGCTGCACCAATGGTGCTAGAGGGCTGAAAATTTTAATATTTACTCCTTATTATGTCTAGAAAAAACCTTTCTTTTTGTTTTTTGAAAATTCCCCCCCAAATAGGTTTTTTTTTAATGGGGGTCCAGTTTGCAATCTAAGTTTGTCTTAAATTGGTCCCTTAGTTTGTGTCCGGCAGCATTCACACTTGTTTTTTCGAAAATTTAGACTTTTTTAGTGATTATTGCCCAACAAAAGGCGAGAGAAGTAACTTATTCATTAATCACCCGTTTTTCGAATTTTTTTTTTTTTTATCGATCACCCCCAACACAGAATGCTGTCAAAAGACTTTGGTTACGTGACAGTTTTTATTGAGTGTCTAACCAGATCTGTTTTAACAAATATTCTTTGTTGTTTTGGGGATTTATTTTTGTAGTCTTACCATTGTATTCATTGAATGAATAAACAGGAGGGATATGTTTAGAACTTGGAAAGATCAAACTTACCACAAAGGGTCCCTGATGATACAGAGAGGAAAAAGAACTTGCTCCACAATTCCATCACCTGCTCAGGGTCATCGATATTCTCATCAACAAACTTCCAACCCTTGGACTAAATGGAGAAAAAAAAAAGAAAAGAAAATGTAATCCTAAATCCCCAAATAATAAAAACCATGAGAGAATAATCTTTCATTATATGTGGTTTAGTCAGACTACATTCCTTGTTATTGTTGTTTATTTTTCACAACGTTTCGGCCGTGTACTCTCCAGTCTTCCTTGGGTGTCTGTTTTGTTCTGGAATGTTGAATTTGGTTCTGGGGGTGCATGCGCATCCCCTCACATACACTATACATCCAGTTTTTGCATCCCTGTGTTTTGGGGATTGTCTCCAATTGACATCTGTGCTGGCCTCATGACCTCCAATTGAGCTTTGCATGTACTCACTTCTATCAGGCCATGCCTACGGAATCATAGGTTTATATCCTTCCTGATCGGTGGTTCCAATAAGCTATTCATGTCCTGGTTCTGGGGGAGCATGCACATCCCCTCACATACACTATACGTCCGGTTTTTACATTCCTGTGTTTTGGGGATTGTCAACTGTGCTGGCCTCATTACCTCGGATTGAGTTTTGCATGTCTCACTTCTATCCCATGCCGACGGAATCACAGTTTTATATCCTTCCCACAAGCTATGTATGTCAATACTGGGTCTGCTGATTGAATTATCAGCAGATTCCTTCAGCCATCTTATTCACCAATGCTTCTCCCTGTCTATTATTTTGACCTAATTCCATATGGATCGTTGTGCACCACTCTCACTCCATATATGGTCAGCCATCTTTGCTTATTTCCTACAACCTGTCTTGCTCACATAGAATCAAAACAGATAAAATTGTTTTGGGGGTTTTTTTAAAATATTTTTTTGAATGATTATTTTATTTTCACTATTTTATACTTGTTTTTTTTTTAATTTCGTAATGTTTATTATTTAGGTTGAGTTTTTTGACAAAAGCAACATTTTTGTTCTGCTTTAATATTTTAAATCTAAAACAACAAAATTATCCAACTTATTTACTAATCATAAAAATAAATATTTGAACATTATACAACTTATTATTTTCACTTGTGAAAATACATGAAACAACATACAGCAAATAACAAGCTGGGTGCCTGCCACAGAGCAATAGTTAGCAATCGAGTCATATAAAGCAGTGTTTCTGAAATGGGCGGACGAGCACACCGTAGAGGTAGTTTGAAGTACTTCAGGAGGTACGTGAAATGTTAATTTAGAAAATATTAGTCATGCATAATTCCCAAAATAATTATACTATAAGTTCAATAAAATTTTAAAACGTTTGATCACTGCAGTTGCCACCCTCTCACCAAGAATCACAAAGATCCTCAGTGGAGTTATATGATGTGCAACTTATCAAAAAGACTCAGTTCAATGCAACTACAATGCCGTCTCAGTGTTATTGCATCGTGACAAGAAATTAGTTTGTCATGAATTCAGTGATGGATTCTAAAGATTTGAAATGGAGCATTTAAATGTTTTTCAGTTACAAGGCTGTTGTTTAATAAATCTAATACTGGTGGACAGCACTGTGTTGTACCTCTTTATATAGGTTTTTTTTTTTCTACCAAAAATGTTTTGCACATGTCAGGGGTACTTGGCTGAAAAAATATTTCAAAGGGGGTACATTATTCAAAAACATTTGAGAACTACTGGTATAAAGAATTGAGTGTGTAGTGAGTTTTATCATCCCTGGATGCCTCACTGCTGTTACCCTGTGCCAAACTAATGTAAGTATTGTAGCATATTGGTGAAAATAAAGTATTACTAAGTACATATACCATTACAATCACAGTAATGAACTAGAAAGCACTCAGAGAGCGCATACCTCTGCCAACACCATTGTCACTAAAAAATTGAATGAAAATCAGTTTATATATAGTTACGATGCAGGAGAGGTAACTGTAACAAAATTCCTGGATACAGCCCATAAGTAACTTTTCCTTAGCCCTCGGCCAAGCCTTCCATAAAAAATGTCATTGAAATTCATTGAGAACTTTTGGAGATATTGAGTGGCTAAATATAAGTGAATACATGAATGTATGAAAAAAAAAATGAAAAAAAATCTCTCTCAACCAAAAGAAAATTCCTGGATCCGCCCCATCCCTTCCAGAAAATTCCATTGAAATTTATAGAAAATCTTTGGAGATATGGTGTGGACAGACAGACAGAGACAAGTGAATACATGTACCTCTTCGAACTTTGTAAATTAGTACATAGGTAGGTTTCCCTAGCTAAAGGGATGCGAGTTTGAGTCTCGCCTAGAGCTAATTCTTTATTCCAGATCTGCGTTGTTTACTCACTGCCGCAGATGGATAGTTTGAGTAGTTGCAATGAAAGGCAACTAAAATTAAGATGAATATCAAACGTCTTTATTATCATAATCAAAATTATTTTTATGATGTTCAATATAAACCTTGATTTGAAACTATTTGAACAAAGCCCAATTTTAAGAAATTTACATCATCAGATATCTAAGTTAAAAGAATCTAACATGTAGCATTATGGAGTTTTATAAGATCAGTACCCATACAAACATATAGACAAACATTTCTTTATAATCAAAGATAACATGCAACAAAAGAAAGTATCACTTACGTTTAAACGGAAAGACACAGTGTAAACCCCGGAAAAGAGGAGAATAGTAGAAATATATGATTGGCAGAGTAAAAATGCATTCCCACAGTGAGTTAGGAGCCTTCGTGCAAGTTCCACTGCAAAGGAAAGATCAAATATAATTAAGTTTGTTAATTTCTTTTTACAACTAACATCTTTTCATCAAATCAAAAACAATTTCAACAGTTGATAGGATCAAGTTATAGAAGAAGCTTTTATTAGCTTTTAACAATTGATAGACATTGATTCAAGTCTTGATAAAACTCTCAAAAAGTCTTAGAGATTAGTAATTTTACACATAATTCTAAACAAGGATTTTTTAAAATATTCCTAATATTCATTGCATGTACATTGCTGAAAGAAGTTACAGTTAAATTTTCTTTTCAGAAGGTCAAAGGTGTAAAAACCAAAAAGATATATCAACTAACCTGAAGTTAATATAACCAACACGAGATGACTAAACTGAAGGGAGATCATAATAACAGCACTCTGTAAAGAAATAAAGAGAAAAAACGAAGTAATAATCAGAGAGGAGCAAAGAACATTAGATCAAGTAGAGCAGTGTTTCTCAACCTTTTTCAGCCCCCCCCCCTGTAGTTCAAATATGAGAAGTAAACACAATGATTTCTTCCTGCAAGTCAATTTCTTGTTTTTCAACCTTGCAAATGGATTCATAACCCAATCAATCCAATCTTCAAAGCGTTTCTCAAAATCATTTTTCAGTGACTTCAGATACATACAGTATTCTTTGTTTGAAAACAACAGCAAAGGAGATCATTTTAAATGTTTACAGAATAACAGTAATACTACAGGGTATTAAGCAAAATAATTCGCTATTTGCCAGTTACTTACTTGTATAGAAGAAATGGTTGGCAAAATAGCATTTAATAATGGCCTAATCCTAATTCCTTCTCGTTTGTAAGCAGATACTACTAAACAACCGCCATTTGTAAATCAGAATTATAGATGTTTATGGAATCTCTATAATGCCAGCTGTAGAAGTTCAAACGCCCCCTTAAGGCCCTTAGTCACCTCAACTCAACAAACCACTGAAGTAGAGGAATCAGAAGGATAGAAACAAAAACACTGATGAGGACATGGTTCGGTTTAGTAAACCTGTGTATTTATAGGAAAATGTATTTTTCTCATGTATTTTGATGTGCTTTAAATAAATAACCATAATTTCTTCCGGAAATTTTTCAGTTTTGAAAAAAATTAACTTTTAATGTCAGTCGGGCATGTGAGTGGGCTCTAAAGTGGGGGTTCGATTTACAATGTAAGTATAATGCTAAACTGAACCCTTATTTTGTGCCAAGTATGGCTGTGAATTATTCAGTTTCTTACCATCATGGATTCTACACATTGTGATGGTTGCTATCTAAATTCTTTTGATACCATGAAACTGTTTAGGGTTTAGGGTGAGGGTTAGGGCTAAATACAAACACAATATAAGGGTCCTGTTTAGCATTATACATACATTGTAAATCGAAGCCACACTTATAGTTAATTTTTCTCAAAAATGTAAAATTTCAAGAAGTCATATTGATTCCAAGCACATCAAAATACATAAGAAAAATATATTTTCCTACAAAAATACATAGGTTTACTAAAATTGTCTCCAATTGACCTCTGTGCTGGCCTCATCACCTCAGATTGAGCTTTGCACATCTCACTTCTATCAGGCCATGCCCATAGAGTCACAGGCTTATAGTGTGCTCCTTCCTGATTAGTGGTTCCCGCTAGCTATTCATGCCAATACTCGGTCTGCTGATCAAATTATCTGAGCATAGTATCCGGGCAGATTCCTTCAGCCATCTTATTCACCAATGCTTCTCCCTGTCTATTATTTTGACCTCATTCCATAAGGGCCGTTGTGCACCCCTCTCCCTCCACACATGGTCAGCCATCTTTGCTTATTTCTTACAACTTAGACAGCTCACATAGAATCATAACAGATAAAATTGTTTTTTTAAATATTTTCTTGAATGATTATTTATTTTTACCGATGATAATAAAGATGTCTTTGTGTTTTACATGCATCTTATGGTTTAGTCAGTGCATTTTATTTTACAAAGTTCTAAGCAAGAGAGAGAAGTTGAACTTGCCAATGAGATTACTGTCACCGGTCATGTGACATTTTTATCTAATGAAAAATATTGTTGCTTATAACTGCTGAACCCGGACAAGAAACAATAATAATGCTTACAGTAATCAAAATGTCAGACATCTGAGTTCTTGCAGAGATTTTTATGATTATGCATTCATTATTTATCATAAAAGAACAAAAATAGCCTGACAAAAAGAAGTCTAGAGGTAGTGTCCAACAGGAGTAAATAAGAGAGATAATGTTACTGACTGTTATGTTGTTTGTATCATTATGTCTTTGTTGTTCATTTGTTCTTTTTTGTTCAGCTGTGTTTAGTTTGAAGATGTTTGGTTCATAACTGTATTCAGCTGTGCTTAGAAAAGAAACGGAGAGAGAACAAAAGACGTGCTTACAGGGCGATAGCCTGGTCAAGAGAGAGCCTTATCCGTTCTCACTCGTTTTTGGGACCGGAAACAGAATAGGGACTGTTGGGTAGCTTGCTTCAGCGTGTTTATTTATATTAAGCATAAACATTAATACATACATATATAAACATTAATACATACATACATATATAAATATAACACTGACCAACTCCTGTTTCAACCTACAGGCAAAAGAAAATAAACTTACCACTATTAACATTTGATGTTTGTCCTTTCCAGGAAATATATCTATTAATGTGAGAGTTATCAGATTCAAAGTCTGCAATTAGAAAAACAACTTGATGAAATTATATCAGATAATACATCTTTTACTTTTTCAAAATAAAATTAACAGCATAATTGGGTTTGTGAAACAATGATACAATGTAAAATCAGAAAGTGGTTTAAGATCTGCTTACCTACTACAGGTATGCCACTGATTTTCCGGCACTTGATTGCTCGGCACCTCTTTTAATCTGGTCAAAATTACGAGTAGACACTTGAATTTCTTGTGGCTCTCACACTCAATCACTGAGTGGCCATCTCTTATTGTTTATACTGCGGTGGTTGTTACTGTTCCGTCTATTTTGTAAAATTCCTAGCCTAATTTACTTATATTTACCCCTTGTAATGGCTCCCAAGCAAAGTGCAGGTATCAGTGGTAAGTGCAAACACAAGTCCATATTGAAACAAGAAAATGTAGAAGTTCTGAGAAAACTCAACTGCAGTATTTCGATACAGAAGCTGTGTGAGACATATGCTATTGGCTTATCAACTGTATATGTTATCTATATTTGTTAAATTAATGTATCTGTTTCATTTATATTAATAAACTGTATCATTTATATCAATGTATTGCATTTAACCATTTAATTCATATTTAATATTCATTTAATTTGTTTCTAACAGTCCTAATGCTTTAAAAATATGAGATGTGCATAATTGAATTATGCACATTTGGGAGAGTTTGGAATTCAGAGATGCCCTTTTCCTAGACTGGTTGCCAACCAAGGCTAGAGAACCCAGTCTAGGGAGGGGGGGAATGGATTCATGTCTTTCCCAAAAGCATTAGTGCAAAGAGAACACAAACAACCTTGGACAGAATATGAACTCAGCTTGCCAATTCCATTATTCGTGCAGGTAACTTTTAAGATAACAAGTAAATATACAATACAAGGAATACATGCATTAGATATGTTTATTTGTACCTGTTATTTTAATAGTGCAGTGAAAAATCCTCTTTGTTTGAATTCAAAATCAAAGTGTGGTATCTGTCCTTTAAAAAAAAGTATCATGGGCCTGCTTGGAGGTTAGCTGCATATTTCCTACTGGCACCAGGGGTCAGTATTCACATCCAGGTAAAATGCTGATTTTCAAGGCAGACAGGCTCTCCCCACAAAATTAGCACAACACAATTTTCCTAACCCCCTCCATTTTAGCTTTGTGCCATACTAATTTAACAAGTATAATATTAGAGACTGTCAACCAAAACTGTCACTAAAACTGTCAACATATGTTTCTCCAGTTTATAAGTTGTTCTGGCTGGCTATGTATGTATCGTGTGTACAAATGGAGCTAGAGGGCTGAAATTTTTTTTTTTTATGAAAGTTTTTTATTTTTTGAAAATTAACCCCTAAATAGGTTTTTAGTGACAGGTTCAATTTGCAATGTAAGTTTATGCTAAATTGATCCCTTAGTTTGTGTCAGCAGCATTCACCCTTTTTTTTGTTGAAAATTTAGACTTTTTAGTGATCACTGCCCAACAAAAGGCGAGAGAAGTAACTTATTCATTGATCACCCCTTTTTTTTAATTGATCACCCCCAACATGGCATTCTGCCAAAAGACATTGGTTACATGACGGTTTCTAGTGAGTGACTAACCAGACCTGTTTTTTTTAAATTATTAAACTGATTGATATTTTCTATAGTTTTGAGAAGGGTCATTAATATTCAAATGGTTCTTTGGACGATTGATCTCCTTCCTGTCGATCCATTGTTCGGCTTCTTCAGGTCAGACTTGATGAACACAAAAAAGCCATAATCAAGGGCGAGATAGAAAAATCGGTTATGGTCGACCACATCTGGAGAGAGAAAGGCAACCATCTTCCCCTCTAGGAGGATGTCCAGATTATTGACAGAGAACAATGTTGGAAGCAGAGAAAAATCAAAGAAACAGCTCACATCAAAATGTCAACTAAATGCATTAGTTAGACAAGTGCATAGTTCAACTTGATGTGGCTTCCACTTCTCAACGGACCTATACCCGACAAGACAAAGACACAGAAATACCTGGGCCCTGCATTTTAAGATAACCCCCTTTAAAAACAAAAACTTCTGTTTACCCCATCATGCTCGGATTTTATACCTGAAGAAGGCCAAAGAATGGATCGGCTGAAACGTGTTTACATCACAAACAACAAGGAGATCAATCACCTGAAGAACTAGTTGAATGATTGATATTTATTTTATTTACTTTTCATGCTGTCAAAAGCTTTATAGCAATCAGCTGAAATTAGAGAATTGCTTAAATAACTCACTCCAGAAGACAGATACTCACTTGTAATATGAGGGAAAATATGAAGATGTTTCTTGTGATGAATTTGGGAATGTTGAAGTTCCATTGATGGCTCTGCAGACAGGGTAAGAATCCTAGAAGCCCACAAGAATCCTAAATATAAAAAAAAAGTATAATAAAAAGTATCTGTAAAAGAAACAAAATCTTCATGCTTGACTTCTAATGTACTGCTGAACAAAGGTCAAATCAATACCTGCTAGATTGCTCACTCTAATTTACTCAGTGCCAATAACTCCATATCTACATTATCTTGTTCAACTCATCAACCTTAGATCTCGTCTGTTAGATTATTTCTGATTGAATAATATAAAGTTAAGAGTTATGTCCCTTGGTTATATTTTCAAAGGTTAGTCTTAAAAACTTTAGAACTAAATCAAAATGGCTTGGTTGAATAATTAACCTTTTTATTTATTTACATTCAAAAACTTACCATAAATAAAATGATTAGTTAATGATTCACATAAAATGCAAGTCATATCATAATTTTTACATTTGGATCCGCACCATTGTATGTGTACCAGAAAAAAAAATTACAAAAAGTGCAAGTCTCTAATATGAATTTAAGAGTTAAAACACTAAATTTGTCCCAAATAACAAAAAGATGTACAAACTGAATTGTTCAGTAAGACTAATTAATTACTCTGATGATCCAAGAGTATTTAATTTTTTGTGCACAGTTTTATTTCCATTGTGCATTAGTTGTAAAACATGTATGATTGCACTTGCAGATAGACATCTTAGAGAGAAAATTGGGTTCTACTATAGTAAGCAGTCTACCAAAATGAGTGCAGTCTACCAAAATGAGCGCACTCTACCAACCTAAACTCTTCCGCCCCCTAAGGGGATGAACATGCCCTACTGTTAATTCTGACACTTACACCACATACTCACCTACATACACACTCTTTAATAAGTAATTGTTTCTCACCATGCCTGGTCTAGTTAATCACCACTAC
>VCCN01002840.1:720035-730173 GCA_006491835.1 Architeuthis dux | reverse complement strand
GTACCCTAAACAGTATTATAAAGCTGGTGGAAAATTAACTGATTAGCGAAGCTAACTTTTTCATTAGCGGATTAGCGTTTCCGCTAACTTTGAAAACTCTTAGCAGACCAATTAGCTTCCGCCAAATTTTGTTTCTCTAACTTTAAGTCCGTTAACAGGTTTTTCGACAGTAAAATAAACTAAGTTTAACAGTCAAAAAATAGTGTGTTCAAGTTGTACAGACTGCCTAAAAATATTTTACAGTCGCTAAAAATATTTTTTGATGTTTTGCGGTGCCAAACTGGAACAGCTATTTTTAATTTCATATGTAAATAAACCCCAATGTCAGGATTGATGAAAGTTAAAGAAAAACAACATAGCCATCCCATCCAGAGCTGCAGTTATGCGCCTGTTCTCCATAGGCAAAGACATCTTGAGGGCCAAGAGAGCCACCCTGTCAGATGCCAACTTTGAGGGGATGATGTTCATGAAGGGCAACCAGCATCACATCGAGGCAACGGACAAGGAGCAGGAGGCCAAGCCTGAGTGAATGCTTTAATTAGATTATTAAAGTTATTTTTCATATGTATTTTTATTTCTTAATATGTTTTATTTGTTATCATGCATTTCCTTTTTGGAATCTAAGTCTAAGTTACAATATTAAAATTTAAGTCAAATGGAAGCTAAACTCATATAAAAATTAGTGGTTTCATTAGTTTCCACTAAATTTTTAGCAGTTTAGCGTTATTGAAGCTAACTTTTCGGTAAGCTGTGCCCACCTACAGTTTCAGTTTCTCATGAAAAAAAAGACCAAGCTGAATCTTGGATATAATCTGCTGTATCTAACAATATGGATCAGCCGGTCCTCGTGGCATTTGTCTCAGTGACAGGAATTTGGGATTCTCCCCCCTCAAGTCTCTAGTCATGGGGACATGGGATCTCCCCCCACTGAACTCGACACTAAACGACTAACCAAGGGTTGATGTGCCGTTAAACAAAACAATCAATCAATCAACATGGATCAGAGGGAGGACTAGAGTGAAGGATATTTTACAATTAATTAAGCAGCAAAAATGGAGATGGGCTGGTCACCTAGCAAGAAGAGATGACAATAGATGGGGGGAATAAAATAACCGATTGGTGTCCATGGGACAGTAAACACAGTAGGAAAAGACCAGACACAAGATGGAGGGACGAGATAGAAAAGTTTGCCGGTAAGACATGGCCGAGGTTAGCACAATCTAGGTCGTCATGGAAAGATGGGAAAGGCCTTTGTCCAGCAGTGGACTAATAACGGCTGATGATGATGATCTAACAACTACTTCAAAGTGCAAATCTAAATAGATGTTTACAGGTACACAATCTCATCAGAAATTCTGAAAAGCTCTGAAAACCGAATATTCCTTCCATGGAAATTGTCTGCACACAGAAGTTTGCATTTGGTGCCAAACATGACCAACGATCAACCAAGATCGTCTTGTTTACATCCACTGCATTCTACCAGGCACAAGCGGGAGTTATTATTTCAAGACGGCTTTGGTTCAACCCACACCACACAGTCGTGTCGTAGTGGTCCAATTAATCAGACTGCTCACAAATATTTTGTTTATTTTTAGGTGGTTTTTGACTTTGAAGCTGTAGGTTTCGATATGAGTAACAGTGAGGAAAAAGCAGGAAAAAAAAGCATCTGTCATTATCAATGCACTATCTGTACTACCATTTCTGAAATACCGAAAAATTCTGAATTCCGAAAAATGTATGGTCCTAAAGGTTTCAGAAAAGAGATTGTGTATCTGTAATAACAAGAATGTTTCCATACACTAATGTGAAAAATAGCATTTTTGTGCCAATGTCCATTAATAAATGCCATATTTTCATGGAAAATTATTTGTTTTTATAAATCATTATTCTATAAAGCTGTTTGTATAATTTATTCATGTCTTATGACAATAACTGAAGATTTTTATTGTGAATATAACCAGATCTTTCAAGCATAAAATATTGAACAAAAAACCTATTAAATAGCATATAAAAACCTAATTAAAATTAAAAATTAAAAATCTAACAAATATTATTTAAACCATAACTGAAAACCAATAAAGCAAATAAGAACCTTACAACCATAAAACAGTAACAAAAAGAATGAATGATCATTGAAAACTTCTGAAGATATTATTTAAAATAATGAATGTTTTTCTTAGGAAGTGCGTAAAAGATTATTTATTATTTTAAAATGAAGTTCCAATTCATTTGATATAAAAAGATAGATTTATTTTTAAGGAAAAATTTAAAGATGTGAAGTAAGAAATAAAAGAAATGCGCAAAGAAACAAAAATATCAAGCAATCAACAAGTGAAAAAGAGGAAGCAACATTAAATTCAAACATCATCAAAAATAAATTAATGAAGGTTCAATTCTAAGAATCGGAAAACCCATAAAATATTTTCTATAATTTTGAGAAGGGTCGTTAACATTCAAATAGTTCTTCGGAACGATTGAACTCCTTGTTGTTTGTGTTGTTAACACAACATTTCGGACAATCCATGCTTCTGCCTTCCGCAGGTATAATATCCGAATGTGATGGGGTAAACAGATAGTTTTTAATTTCAAAGGAGTTAACCCTTATAATGTAGGATTTGGGTGTTTCTTTATCTTTGCCTTGTCGGGTTTGTGTTTGTTGAGTAGCAGAAACACATTGAATTCCTGCTCTGGGAAATGAAGTACATTTCTAAATTAATTAATTACAAGACTGGCTGCTTCAGGGTCAAACTCCAGTCTGACTGAAGCTTAAATGAATGGAAGCAAAAAGAACATTTTTTTCTAAGCATAATAAGGAGTACAAGACTGGCTGCTTCAGGGTCAAACTCCACTCCAACTTCTATTCTGACTGAAGATGATTACTGCAACTTTTGCATTGTATATATATAATAAATACAAAATTATAAAAATACTTTTTTCTCTATTTATTTATTATAATGAAATAAGCCCATGTGTATATGTATGATAAATTTTCATTAATATCTAAGTCTTGTAATTTTAAATCAAGCGGTAAGACGGCCAGCTACGATCACATGGTCAAATCACAGTAGGGGAATGGGGGTTTTACATATCGGTTTACACCCCTAATTTTAGTGAGGATTGTTGTCCTTGTTACGGTTAAGAAAACAAAGTCAACAAAAATTTCAGCTCCCTAGCTCTTTGGTGCAGCCTGTACACATGACACTTACATATATCGAAAAATGCAACTATTTCACCCAATAGGCCGAAATTTCAAAAAACAAACAAAATATTTTCCCAATTCATTGAGGGGAGTGTGTGTGCAAGTTTCTACTCTGAGTGGTTAGGGCTGTACAAGTGACACATACATAGATAGAAAAACGCAACTATTTCACTCACTAGGCTACATTTTCAAAAAACAAAAAATATGAAAAAGAAAAACAGTTTTCATTTAACTGAAAAAGATCTTTAAATTTGGCCACAGAAGGGGACTTAATAAAATAGTATCTAGATATTTTTCTAGATAAATGCCATGAAAATCTAGACAATTCTAGATATAATTTGAGACAATTCTAGATATAAACTGAAAAAGAAATAAGGTGGCCTGTGGGAGAATTTTTCTTCATAAATCTTCTAGTATGGTTGAAATAAGGCTGCATGTCAAATTTCAGCCTCCTCAGTAGCCTTGAAGGGTTCTAATTTTGGTGAGGGTCATTGTTGTTGGCTTTGTCATTACCAGGGGGGAATAAAGTCAACTCCAGAGCAGGAGTTTGACAAAAAAATATGAACATAGATTTGAAGATCAATAAAATAAAATAAAACAAAGCCTATCTAATCTGAAGAAAGTTCAAGAACTATTTCTTGATCAACATTATGAGCAAAGAAAGATAAGGACTAACAATAAAATAAGTTCTCAAGAAGGCAATGATTTTTTAAAGCATCAAACTTACCCAATAATCATGGCTTCCATTTCTTCTTCCCACCAATTCTCAATTCCAGAAAGTGTCCCTTGTAATAAGGAAGGTTGATCAGAGTCTGAATCAGAATCAGACATTTTCATCATTTACTTTTTCCTTAAGTGTAAGCCTCTCTTTAAAAAGATCTGTCTCTACTGCAATAGTGTTCGGTTAGTAAAAGATTTAATGTGTAGATCATATAATTTAATGTTGCTGGTAAATCACTGGATAATTTCAAAGTTTATCTCTACAGTGAGAAGAGTTTAAAAATCAGTTCGACTCTTTATACATTGTTACTAACAATAAGACAACTAAAGAAAAAAACCTTTCCAAAACACTTAATTTTGAATTAAGCGTCTACTTGGTAGTGAAGAAAGTAGTTAAAAATAACATTCACCTCAGGACAAAAGTCAATAAAAGAGAAAACTAAGTCACCTTCAACTAATACCAACTCAATAAATTGAAAAGCCTCTTTTCAAAAGATAAAAATTTCACTAACAAAATCACCTTAGAATACAAGCATGAAAGAATAAACAGCAAATAAAACAAATCTCAGTAAATTGTAGAAATTCATATAAACAAAAAGTTACAGATGACAACCGAAAGTGATCTCATCATCTCTGCTATAGTTCTAAGTCAGTTCACTTTAATAATGACTACTACTGTAAGGACCATTAAATGAGGATAACAGCATTTAATAAGGCTGAAAAACTGTAAACGTATCTACATTTTGCAACCAACTTACATTTGAAATGAAAAAGAATGTACTCTTCTTCTGTAAATTTGATGTGTAAGGATTTGGTGGAAATATATAATAAAAGATTTCAAACTGCAGTCCTAAGAATTATCATTAAGCTAAATCTATAAGTAGAAGAGTCTGTATCATAAAAATGGTTTCAGAACAAAGAGAATCTTTATAATAATAATAATAATAATAAACCAATGATATACACACAACCCAGAATCTGTCTTAGAGAATGGAATACATAAAATCCTCTGGGACTTTGAAATTCAAATGTATCACACAATACAGACCAGAAGACCTGATTTAGTTATCATGAACAAGAAAAAAAGAATGGATTTCACTATTCCAGCATATCACAGAGTGAAGCTTAAAGAAAGTGAAAAGTTGAATAAATATCTGGACTTTGCCAGGGAACTGAAAAAATTATGGAACATGAAGGTGACAATAGTATCAATTGTTGTCCGAGTCCTGGGAATGGTCCCAAAGAGCCTAGCAAAGAGGTTGGAGAAACTTGAAATCCGAGCAAAGCACTACTGAAATCAGCTAGAATACTGAGAAAAGTCCTGGAGTATTCAAGAGACTTGCTATTACTTATCTCCAGTGAAAGCCACCCGTCACTGCTGGTATGAAAACTCAATAAGTGCAAATATATCTATATATATCTATAATAATAAAAAGCTAATAAGAGTGATTAGTTAATGGAATCTTCTACTATGGATTCATTTACTGTAGAAAGGAAAGTGGATCTGCAAGAATTTTAAAGAAATATGTTTTACAGGCCAACAGATGAGACTCCCATAAGATTATGCATGTTTTTGAAAACCTTGAACCGAAGGTTATTAAAAATATCCACAAAGATAATCTGAATTTAAAAGTTCCACTAAAAGAATCAAAAGTCAAATCACAAAAATAAAAACATCAAAAAAACTTTCTCATTTAAAACTGTCCTTAAGTAATACAAATAATCCATTCGCAAAGTCACAGTGATAGTAGCAGTGTGTTGGTAAGAGTAGAGCCACTTGCCGGTTTGACTGAGTGATTATTACAGCAGACTGGTAGCCGAGAGGTCTGATGTTCATCTGATAATGTCCATTAATATGCACTTAGAAAACATTAATTTCAAAACAGAACAATGTCCTTTCTTCTGCAGGTAATATACTGTATAATTCATACAATCTGGAAAAATTATACGTAATAATAAGAGTGGTATGTCCTAGTTTGGGTTAAAAGGAGAGTGGTGAACCTAATGTTAAGGTTAGCAGCCTCGTTTAGCTTTCAAACAAAATATTTGAAATTTTACTTCAAGCAAAAGAATTTCATTTGATCTTATTTACCTCAGCCAATGAAGTTAGAAGAGGTATATGTATGCATTCATGTTTGTCTGTTTGCCCACACAATATCTCCAAAAGTTCTCAATAAATTTCAATGAAATTTTTTCGAATTGTGTTATGGAAGAATTAATTAAATTTCAGGGTGGATCCGAGAATTCTTTTTCAATTGAGAGATATTTTTTCATATATTAAGGCAATAGTCCGAAATATGGAAAATCGAAACTTAGACAGTTACCTCTGGTGCATCGTAGCTATATTTGAACTGATTTTCATTCAGTTTAGCTTGCGTTTACATTAGTTTTTCATTGAGTTTTTACTAACAATGGCATTGGCAGAGGTTTGCGCTCTCTGGGTGCTTTCTAGTTTTTCCCTTTAATCATTTGCGAAAAACCAAACATTGAAGCCTTTTCATTTTATCAGGAGTTTGACTTCATTTCAGTTACGAAATCCACTTGGAATTAATATCTGGTCCAAATTTCTGTTCTTAGCACTTACAATGTTTGTCTTCCCTTCAGTTATTAAATTTGCCAAGGAACTGATGCTGAGGTCAGAAACTGTTTATTCCCATTATATATAAAACTTACATAATGGCGTGAATCAGTTATTAAGGTTCTGCAGCCAAATATGAGTAGTATATTGAAGTCCCAACATTTCTAAATGTTTTCATTTTCCTTTTAAAATGATTCACTGATGAAAATTTGACAACACTTTTTTTTTTTCCTCAGCAGGTAACGTGTTCCTTGGCTTCACAACGCAAGCAAGTGGTCAATGATATTGTCATAAGCTCCCTTCAGTACAAATGTGACAGGTTGCAAACCCAGACACACACGCGTGCACACCCACCCCACCCCACACAAACACTAATTATGCACACCTTTCAACCTTAAGTATTTGCATCCTATTTATAAATGGGATACTTACCATTTCACAAATATTTCTCCTCACAGTAACCATCCGACTGGGAAAGAAAGCAGGGGGTTAGTCATAAGCGAACAGCAATTTAGAGGGTCATTATCAATTCAAAACCAAAAAAAAAAAGGAAAAGACTTTTCGACCTTTGACCTTTAACATCTGTATATGTGTGACCTTGAACTTCACTAAATGCCCCACAATCTGAATATTAGAGTAAAGTAGTTCGGACTATATTTTCTTCTTTGTATTCATACAACACTGGCCAAAGGTTGCATTTCTCATTTTATCTGACGGTAAAGAGTCTCAGAATTCATAATTGTCCAGTACAATGGTCTAACTATTGGGTTATCACACTGATAATCACGCTACGTGGATAGAGAATATTTTAGAAGAACTAAAAAAGGCAAACAAGATCCGAAAACAAGATTTTCCCTATTCATTGAGGGGGAGTGTGCGTGCAAAATTTCAAGTTTCTACTATGAACGATTAGGGCTGGACGAAGTCCAGATACATATAAATGCCAGAACACATGAATAACCTAAACCCAGCAATAAACCAGTGTTCTAATTATAGAAACATAAGAAAAAGTATTGCTGAATTACTGTCAGTAGGGACTTGTAGAGACAACATGATTATAGTTCATATATTTGAACCAAGGTATTTCTAACTATAATTAAATTGTCTGTGTTCTAATTAATGACCTACCATTTTTGCAGAGGATTTGTGGTCTATTTAACACGAGTGTTAGAATACTGGCTTCCAAATATTAAACGTTAACATTGAGTATATATTTTAAAACATCTACAACGAATCACTGTAAAGGCTATTGCAAGATTAATTTTTTTGTGCTTTTAATCCGTTAGACCCTAACAATCTTCCTGGGATTTTGGATTTTTCAGAAAAAATGTTTTTTTAAGGTTTTACGAGGGCTGTTCTATTTACACTATGGTACTCTATGGTAAACGGGACCGTTACTTTCCGTCCATTGTATGGAAGTGGAGCTTAAAAGTATTCAGTTACTTCCCTTCTGAGGCTTCTTTGATATTTTAATGACTATTTTTCTGTACTTTCATTATGGTTTTTGGTGGGGCCACGCAGGGCTTCCCGACGGTGCACATGTGTCCCCCAAGAAGGGGGGTTCGTGTGCGTTAACATAGTTAACAGCCTTTACAAGGGAAGTAACAACATGCTTCAAAGCCTCACTTCCATATAACGAACTGAAAGTAACGGCCCTGTTTGCCATACAGTTACATTGTAAATAGAACCCCCCTTGTAAAACCTTGGAAAACATTTTTCTAAAAACTAACAACTTCTACAGAGATTGTTAGGGTCTAATCATTTAAAAGCACAAAAAGTTTCCGTCGAAAAAAAAATGGTTCTATTTTTTTTAATACTGTTAACGGATGTAGATCTTTACTAAAAAAAAGATTTGTGCAGTTACTGTGAATGATCGAATGTGTCAAAAGTGGTTTGCGAAGTTCCACAATGCTACATGGTTGGGTAGACCAGTTGAATCAATTCTAAAAGCTTGAGTTGGATATTTTGAGTATGTTGTCTATCTCCCAAGTTATATAACATTGATTATCGCACAAATGTTTTAAAGAAGTTTGGTTATGCACCGACGATTGCCAATCAATTTCAACCTTGACTGAAAACAAGTCTGGTTAGTCACTCACTAGAAACCCTCGCGTTACCAACATCTTTTGGCAGCATGCTGTATTGGGGGTGATCAATTAAAAAATTGAAAAAAGCGGTGATCAATGAATAAATTACTTCTCTCGCATTTTTTGGTTAAAGGATGTAGATCTTTACCAAAAAAAGATTAGTGCAGCTTTTTAGATCACTAAAGTAGATCTTTACCAAATAAAGTTACAAAAAAGTGATAATGACTCGAGGATGCTTTAGTCATATCAACGTAACACCGCTTTTAACATTATTGTTCTTGAAACTTCACAAGTATCAGTATTACATAATAGTTTTTATTAAATAATATTGTATAAAAACTACTTTAGAGATAGCACTACTTCATACAATTATTTGTATAATATTGTGCAGACTTGATATTTAACACATGAGAAACAAGTATTACACAATATTTATCTGATAATATCATGCACGTTTATTATTAATTATACAACAAGTATTTCTGTATTTTCTATAGTTTTGAGAAGGATCATTAACATTCAAATAGCTCTTTGGACAATTGAACTCCTTGTTTTTTGTGTTGTAAATACATTTCGGCCACTCCCTTCTTCAGGTGTAAAATCTAAGTGTGATGGAGGTAAACAGAAGTTTTTATTTTTAAAGGGGGTTTCTGTGTCTTTGACTTGTTGCGTTTGGGTCAGTTGAGCAGCGGAACTCTGCACTTGTCTGACTAATGCATTAAGTCAACATGTTGATATGAGCTGCCTCTTTGATGTTTCTCTGCTTCCAACAGAAATCAGATTTTACACCTGAAGAAGGCCGAGGAATGGATGGGGCTGAAACGTCGTGTTTACAACACAAACAACAAGAAGGAGTTCAATCGTCTGAAGAACCATTTTATTTTAATGTTGTTGTGGTGGTGGGCATGGTGCACGAGTCACTCTGGATGTATCAAACTTGGTATAACATTTTTACAAAATATATCATTAGTATTGATCATGTGAGGCTTATTTTAAAAGGTATTACTATGGCACAATATTCTCACTCAATAATATCATTAATAGTATTATCTGCAGAAGACACTATTGACCAAATGTTGTTTAGGCTTTAGTAGATATGGGAGCCGGCATATTCACTGACAACAATTGTATAACATATTTACAAAAATCTTTAAACTTACAAAAAGGTTAAGAATTAAAAAGAATTTACTGGAACGAAAATATATTACAGATTTAGCAATCTTTTGGTGGAGAGCCCATGCCGTTTTCAGCTATTTATGTACTTCTGAAACTTTTGACGAAAAAGCGATACGTGACGAGAAAAAAGTTAAAAACTTGTATCAGAATTATTTTATATACCATTATTCGTAAAAAAAATGAATCAAAAATTTTTCAATCTACAAATAATAATTTTCATGTTTAGAAACGGGGATGTTTGTCTTTGAAAAAGTTGTTTCCAGTAGATATATGTGTTAAAACAAAATATACAGAGATGAAAATGGGTTTTGGGAACTAGGTATATGGGAATGTCTCCATTAGTAGATATTAAATGTACAAAAAACAAGGCAATCCTGT
>VCCN01002840.1:698232-709472 GCA_006491835.1 Architeuthis dux | reverse complement strand
TCTCATATTTGAACTACAAGGGAGTGTTGACATGTAGCTAGGTTTCATAAGTGGGCGTTGGGATGAAAAAGGTTGAGAAACACTAGTCTGTTATTATCTGAATATTGAGCAAATTTTTTACCATAGCTTAATCATATAAGAGCCGTGTCTGTCACACATAGTTTCAGTAGCAGCCATCAGCCCCTCACCCTCCTACCCTTATTAAACTGCCTAACTTTCTTTTTGCCTCTCTCTGTGATACTAAGGTTACACTAGATTTTACAAATACATAAGTGTTACATTGTGCATTACTTATCAGAATATGTATTTTTGTTTGGGGTTTGAGAAATGGCGTTGTTGCTGACATATTGGTTTCAGGGTTGGTGGAGGTGGAGAGATATTCTGAGCAGAGGTTATTAAAGTTTACACTTGCCGATCTAAAATGAAACACAGGGAGTGTTGTCAGTACAAAGCCTGTCATAAATCGTGGTGTTGTTGTTGACATATTGGTAGGGGGATGTCATGCCAAGATGTGCTCTGAAATGGTGGTGATGGGAGAAGATGTCAGTGGAATTGAGTGTCTCCCCATATCCGTCAGACCCAACCCTCAAATTGTGGGTTACCCATAAAAGAGGCTGATTTTTTTAAAACTAGAGACTATAGAGCGAGACAGAGCTTAGTTCCACTTTCCAGGCTGAAACCCTCAATCCCCTGTGAGGCTACTAGTAGTGGACTACAGAGATCTTCTCTGCGTCACAGGAAAAGCTATAAAAGAAGTACTGTATCAGGTTACCTCCCACATCAGACGATAATATCAACTTGATCTTCGAATAAATGCTTTATTATTGTTTATAACAATATCTACGTGTTCCTACGTGTTCCTGTTTCGAGCTGTACTGACTGCTATTGTGCATCCGCCTTTGTCTTTCGTCTATAGCAGCGCCAAGACTTTGTTCATTAATCTTTGAACATATTCCTTCCTATTCTCATATTAAACTACTTAACTGTTTTCTCCCCTCTTCCTTCCTACCACGTCGGCCAAGCCTGTTGTACACTTATGATATCATCAGCAAAGCAACAATTAATGGACTAGTAAATCATAAGGAGTACATTTTTGTTAGGTTTCATTTGTAATTCACAGCTGTAAAGATTCTTATATACAATATATAAGTTCTGTACACAAAAATCTGCACAGAAAATTAGAGAATTTTGGGCCATTTTTTGCTATTTCTGACCATAATTTAGTGTCTTTTTGGCGGGTTTTTGGCCATTTTTGAAACATTTAGCACTTTTTAGCATATTTTGGCAGTCAAACTGGAAAATATTTTTTGAGTTGGCAACACTGTTCTTGGGGCAGTGCGGCTTGGTCGGCAACCACTTTAATATGATATATGCAGCATCAGACCAGTTAGCATACAGCCCAGAGTCCACTACTTAAACCAAACTAATCTCCAAATACCAGCAATTCTCTTCCATCACAAAGTGAAAGATAACATAGGCTCTCTGAGATCATCCTTTCTATAAGAAAGAAATAGTGTAAACTTACATAAAATAAGTATCTATGGAAAGGGGCTTAGATCCTAAGTATCATGTGTACATTCATGTCTGGACAAACAAAGCCCCACCCTTATGCTGTTGGGGAAGCTGGAAGTAGAATGAATCATCAGCATCGGTCGTTATGTGAGCTGAGAACTCCTTTAAAAATGGCGCTTTTTCTCAACTCCAGATGATAAGAAGAAGAAGAACCCCCAGTATCCACCCCACCCGCCGCTTGCCTACACGCGGCAAATTTAGAAAGTTTACAGCACTCTCTCCTCCTAATCTTCTTTGTTTATTTGGGGCATTTTAAAGCAAATCTCTTTGTGTCTTTTTTTTCTTCATTGTTTCGCCATTAAGAAAAATGCCAGATGCTTTCTTTCTCCCTCTTTTTTTTTAGCAGCAATTACAACTTAAAAGTGAGTCGCGTTACGCTTGTTAAACTAACTTGTTAAGTTGTTATGTTATCTTTCAAAGCGGTCCCAGGACTTTTTAAACACAAATTCAAGTAATATTTAAAATATTACTTTCTTTTTTGTTCGTAATACGAAATGTAAAGGACCCTTTCTTCAGTTTCTTCACATTTTTTTTAATTTGGTACCATTTGGCAATTTTAAAGTTTAAAAATCAGTCTATTTTCCCCAATGCTACTGTAGTGAATAGGTGACTACTGGAAAAAAGTCATGATGTAAGAAAAAAGAAAGAAAGTATAACTTTCTCTGGGTTTCTCTGGGTAGGAAAAAAAAAATCATATGAAATTTTTTTTTTTTTAATAAAATAAACATATCTACCAAGTCTCCCGCGAAATGGGGAATACTCCCACGCGCTGTCTCCCACCCCCGCATTTAATGAATTTGTACGAACCTCCCGCATTAAAACAAATATGCCTGTAAAAAAAATGTTCCCTCCTATTTGCAGACCTACCAAGTCTCCCGCATTTTGTTGATTATCTTTGTTTAAAATTATGTTAAGGTTTTCAATACACTTAAATAGCTGTTTTAGAGCTTCTAGAACTGAAAATTTTCTTCGCCCCCCAACCATGGTGGTAGGGGTGGGGGCATATTTTAGGAAATCTCCCTTCGGAGAATTTCAAAACTTTGGAGTGGCAGGTCTGAATAAGTAAAATTTTAATTTATATAATTCATAGTAATAACTTATAAGCAATATTTTAAATACAACATTTTTAATATTTTGTTTTAATTTTTAGTGGAACAACTTTAAAATAAAATAAACTGTCAACCATTTAGTTCGTAAAAAGCAAAACTTCAATAATGACCGACAAAGGTTGAAAAAAATAAGAAAAATACTTTCGGAGAAGCTCCAGACCACTATAATGAAACGTTGTAAATTGTAATTAACTTGAAAAATACTAAATAATGTAATTTAAAAATAAATTAAAACCCTGAGTTTAATCAGTGTGTGGCTCTAAAAATCTAAGTGTAATAAATTCAACAGCCTTCACATCTGCTGAGTAATGTTTAAATAAATGAAATGTCATGATGATTATTGAAATGCTTTCTTCACTTCATTACTTAAACTAAAAATGGTTTATAAGTCATACAGGAACGTGTGGTTCCCTCAACAACTTTTTCCGTGCAAATAATTCGGGAAGAGACACAGAAGGAGAGAGAAAAAGTGAAGTATTTGAGGCATTTGTTATGTTGTCTTCTTGTCTGTCACAGGTTCTTTGTCAATGATGGGACGATTGTTGTGTCATACCCTCAGGGAGACGGGGGAAGACAATCATCGTAATGCTCATTAAGTGTTACCTCTTTGCAACGTAATAAAAAGTAAAACGCAACAGATATGCGGTGGCTTTTTACTTTACAAACAAAGAAATCTTCCGGTCTCATATTGAGATCTTTTACTTTTTTTGGCAAAACCAAGCAAAACAGTAGTGAGGCTGTAGTGAGCTAAAGAAAACAAAGAAAGAAAAATCAGTTTAAAAAAACAGCTTTCGCTGTATCATGGTTGATTTGATAGATTTAAGCTTTTTTAAATTTTCTTTTTATCTATGGCAGTTATGGCACAAAAAGGCTACTATTGCGGGGTTCCCTGTGAGGATTGAAGTCTTAGCAATGGTTTATGAGATTAACTTGCGAAGTTGTTAACTAACGCTCTACGGCAGGCGCTCTTGAAATGTAGACGAAAAGACTATGAGAACTGATCAAACTGAAAGTGAAAGACGTAATTTATAAATTTTAAAGACAAGCCAAGCCCTGTCTTCAGATGTGCGTGCCGAATATTGTCCTCATTTTCTTTTTGTTCACATCCAGAAACTCATCAAATTTCATCGTCCGAATGGTTGATACTTGATATCAAATCCTGTCTGGGTAAATTCCATTTTTCAGATTGACAATATTATTATAATATCCCTGCAAAGAATGTAGCACTGGAATCATACGAAGAAAGTCAACATCCAGAATTATGAAAAAAACAATTGCAACTTAACTTCCTCACTATACTTCCACCAACCACCCAATAAGTGTTTCTTTTTCATAATTCATGGACGTTGAATATCGTTCAGCTGAAACTTCGGATGATAATAATATCTGAAAAATGGAATGTACACACACGATATCAAACATTGGGACGATGAAATTTGACAATATCCGGCACGCACACATCTGAAGACCAGACACTCCATCTGAGTACATATTTTTCTACAAATATTAACGATAAAAGGCATTTTATTTGTCAAATAAAGAGTTTTTACAGGCAAGAAAATCTCTAAAGCGTGTTTGTTGTAAGATTTAGTGGGTTGGGGAGACAATTTATAGAACAGACACTGGCTTCTTTATATCACACACGCATATGTCTTCCACTTTCTTTAAATAAAATATCAAGGGAAAAAAAAGTATTAAAATCTTAAAAATCGATTCGACAAGTAAGTAACGTGTATTAAGAAATACTGGTAGCTGTGCGTGTAACATCAAATTGATGGATGACAGGGACACTAAACAATGACAACATTGTTGTTGTTGTTAATAGTCAACTACAACAATGTTGTCATTGTTTTTCTTCTTTGATGATGGGATGCTATGCTGGAGATGGAATGAGATCTTAACTAAATTAACGTTTTTTCGTTTACTTTTGTCCTCTGGCATAAGTTAAGTTAATTGCAAGTGAAGTAAATAATTAATTCAACAAGCAGAAGTGAATCAAACATAACATAATATTTTAATAAGATCTGTTATAAACAAAGAACACTGAACAAACAGCATGGTGAATTTCAGAACGACCAACCACTAACCAGAAATACGATCGGACCCACCAAAAACGTCTTGTTTTGTTGTTACTAGTCTTGTCAATTTTAAATTAGTGACTCAATCACGCACGCATCTAATAAATTCTTCGTTAGTTAAGTTTGCCTACTAGTACTACGAAGTCATTTACCTGCATCATTCATTTACCTTTTTTAATAAGTTATTTTTACATTCTTTTTTTAACCAGTGTGTTACTGTTACGTCAATTTTAAATGTCTTACGCAGTTACCCCAGATAAAAATAAACAATCAGTGTTTTACTGCTGTTACTTAACGTGGCTGAAAAACAAAATTACACAGCGAAAACACATTGCAAATTACAGCTCCTAATAACATTGCCAAACTTTTCTCTTAAAATCATACATTGGCATTTTTTAGTTTTATATTTTTCTTTTTCAAATCAGGGAAAATCAGTTGAGAGTTGATGATGACAATCACAATTAGGCCGAGAAGAGCTAACCCACGTTTGCTTGTTAAGTTGTTATCAATGTTTGCCTAAAAATAAACCTTCTTCTCAGGAAGAAACGTACTTTGCTCATGCTCTTCTTGTGGTTCCTTACCCACTGATAGTAGAGTTTTCTTTAATCAAAGAAAACATTTCAGACGCTTAAAGTTCTTAATTATTAAAATGTGTTTGTATCCTTCTTCGTTCATTAAAATGTTTGTTTTAACTACACAGTGCACACAATATTATGCGTAGTAAAAAAAAAAACCCTGAAAGAAATACCCAAACAAAGAAACAAAATAAACTGATGGTTGCATGCGTGCAATTATATAACCAGTTAACAACTGTCTACCTCGGCGGTGCTGTCTGTCGTCCAGTAAAACGTCACCCATTCTAAAAACTGACCTGCTAAAATCGTGTATCCCTCCAGTCGTCGTGGTAGCTAAATCATCCCTTCTGTTCAACAATGCAGTGTTTTCCAGACCGTCCCCAGCGTGGTCCCAAGCCATTTCTTCAATACTGGGTCCATCATTAATAACACCACGGTGGTTCAAGGACATTTTTTTGTTTGTAGTTTTGTTGTTTTGTGTGTAGTGTATGATGCCTCCTCCGTCGCAATTGGGATTTATTTTTTTCACACAACTGCACTTCTTGGCTATTTTTTCTGTTATGCCCGCTTCACTTAATTCCAAGCTGTTGATATAAGCTAGTGAAAGCAAGTAGCAGGGGCAGCTGATTCTCTTCTTAAGTTTAGATGTAATAGTAGTATTAGTAATCGTATTGGGGATGAGCTTGTTATTTATACCTTGAGTATTAGCACCATCAGTTCAGTGGTTAGAGCAGCGGACTGGCAGCTAACAGGGAGAGCTCCTGTTCTAAATTCACAAAAGTAAAATTTAATATCTTTACAAATACAGCCCCTGGCACAAGTTAAGTAGTGCGGTCCTTAAAAAGAAGTACAGTCTCTCCTAGTCCTACATAACTAGAATTGTTTTATTTTCGCATAAAACCATACCTACTAGGTGGTACAACACTAACAACAACAGGGACGTCCAATGTGTTGGAGTATGAGATGCGAAAATAAAACAATTCTACTAGTTCTGTAGGAGGGACCGCACTTATTTTTAGGGACCGCATTACTTAACTTGTACCCAGTGGCGTAGCAAGGGTTCTCAGCGCCAGGGGACAAAGTGACAAAGATAATTTTGGCGCTTCCACCCGTAAAATGTTTTGATTATTTAGTTGTGACGTTGCTCCTATTACGTTTGTTTTTTTAGGTAGCTCAAGCTAACGCTACATTGTGACTTTGGTTCCGTGACTTTTATTCCGGGATTCTTTTTTTAATATATTGTAGACTTTGAGGTTGTGCAAAAAAATTAAATATTTGCTTAAAAAATGATTTTCAAAAGACTTGTGTGCGTAAAAATCGTGTGTTATGTGTCCAATTTTTTTTTCCTGTGACAAAACTGTGCGCACTTTTGAATTCGATATCGACGGTTTTCAGGCCAGAGGAAATATTTGCACCCCTTCACACCCGAGGGAGACCCCCCCCCCTTGCTACGCCACTGCTTGTACCCAACCCCCTTGTCATCCCTGAAGAAAATTTACTTGTTTGAATAATTACATAAAATATTTTTAAATGATCAGCAATATTCCCACTAATTTTTAGTAGTCAGTGTGCACAAAAATCTTATATTGTTCAATTCTTTTCCAGTGACAAAAGTATGGGTGCACTTTTGAATTCAACATATAGTGAATCAATATTTTTTCAATAAAAACTCACTAAGAATTTTAAATTTGTTGTGCGCACATTAATTTCCTTGGTGCGCTGGTTGCAAAACATGTGTGCTCATGCACAGCTTGGAAGGAACATTGATGATCAGTATTACTTTAAGGTCCAAGTTAGAGATATGGTCTCCATCTTAGAGATTCTTAAGGTTAATAAAAACTTACTAAGCTATCTACATAATTTGAAATCTTTTGTGCGCACATTAATTTCCTTTGTGCACTGGTTGCAAAACGTGTGTGCGCATGCACAGCTTGGAAGGAACATTGATGATCAGTATTAGTTTAAGGTACAAGTTAGAGATATGGTCTCCATCTTAGAGAATTTTAAGGGTAATCAGTGTTAGGGTTACTTAGACATCTAGAATTAGTTTAGTTAGATACTTTCTATAGTTTTGAGAAGGGTCATTAACATTCAAATAGTTCTTTGGACGATTGAAATCCTTCTTGTTTGTGTTGTTAACAAAACGTTTCGGCCGATCCATTCTTCAGCCTTTTTCAGGTGTAAAATCCTAGTGTGATGGTTTTGAGGTTGACTTAGTTGATTTGAGATTTTTTTAAAGTGATTTAAAAGGTAATTTTCTTGATGGTGGATCTTGATAATTTCTTCATTGTGGATATACTTAGTGCTACCCAAAAGTTCCTGGAACTTGAACAGATTGATCAATCTGTCAAGTTACCCGACGTTTTCTGTGTCTTGCCGAACATTTCACACATCTCTCGAATTCACTCCACCAAGAAATAAAGTACCTCATTTTCTATCATTTTATTCTTTCTTTGAGAAAAACATTTCACATCTTTTGGGTGACACCTTGTGCAATCCTGTATTCCCTAGGTGTGTTTTTGTCTAACAAATATCCATTATTCCATGGATTATTCCAACTTGTATCCTCATACCAATTTTTATTAATAAGTTGTATAAAAACAACTAAAATTAGGAAGAAAGTAAAAACTAGTCAAATTTAATAAAAAGTGGTATGTTACAATACTTCATCCAATAATAATAAAGATTGAATTGTATCCTTACATTTGTTATTCTTCCATCAATGTATTCTTCAGCCATCTCTCTGAAGAATCCATCAGCCAAATGTTGTGGTAATAAACAAAAAAGATGAGGATACTAGCATGAATAACTAATTGTGTAGCAAATATTTGTTAGACAACACCAACAAGGCCATGAAATCCCTAGCAACAGCTTGCAAGATGAGTATGCTAGTCATCCCTCTACAATAGAGACCCTGTTTCTGATAGTATAAGCATTAAACAAATTCAGGAGATATGAGAAATAAAAGCATTTGCCACAAGGTTTCTCATGCAGGCATACAGAATGTTTTTATATACAGGTCCATATTTTTCTCTATATTTAAGTGGCATACCTAAGGTATGGCACGTGCCCTGGGCGCCTCTTGAAGGGAGCGTCACTTAACAGTTTTTATTGAAGTCAGACAAGCCATCCTTGAATAGTGAAAAAAGAATTTTCTTCAGATGTATGTTCTGTCTTTGATTTTTATGGGTGAGAAGCACTAGGATGACCAGATTGTTAAACTACATATAAATTTTCTATAGTTTTGAGAAGGGTCATTAATATTGAAATGGTTCTTTTCTATAGTTTTGAGAAGGGTCATTAATATTGAAATGGTTCTTCAGATGATTGAACTCCTTCTTGTTATTTGTGTTGTGCTTCCACTTCTCAACAAATCTAAACCCAACAGGACAAAGACACAGAAACACTACTATAAGGGCTACCCTCCCCCCCTTTAAACATAATTTCTGTTTAACCCATCATACTCAGATTTTACACCTGAAGAAGGCCGAAGAATCGATCGGCCGAAACATCGTGTTTACAACACAAATAACAAGAAGGAGTTCAATCGTCCGAAGAACCATTTCAATACATATAAATTATTAGGTAAAAATACAATGCCGGGAGCTACATGACCACATACCTCACAGTACTGCTTCTCAGTGCCGACTGGCAGTAATGTTGTATAACCTTTTATACTGTTCTGCCGACATGGGTCATCTCGTTGTGGGTTGCTCATTTGTGGGAGGGGAATCCTGAACTCAGTGAGAAAGGAAGGAAGGACTCGAAAGTTGTTTGTAAAAATATTTTTATTTCTTAAGTTACATTTGGTCAGCCGGAGAATGAAGAGTGGGAGAGAGATAAGGTGTGCCTGAGAGACCGTTCCCAACAGGAGAACTTGGCCTTATGCCTTCCCAGCCCTAGGCGGTCTGCCTGGGTCTCTGCCTGGGTCTCTGTCCTCTGCTTGGGTCCTGAGTTTTCTCCGTCTCTTCTGTCTCTGCTCTGAGCTTTATGGGGTTTTCGAATGCCCACACTGTGTCATTTCCAGTTTCCACATCCTGTTTTTTTGACACCGACACATTTCATAAGGTGACCGGGTCACTTCCACTTCTGCACAGGTGTTGGCCTGAAAAATGACCTTCTCGTGGTAGTATATCATGACAGTAAGACCATAGGCTTTTGGGAACTCTTTGGTTTTGGTGGGTTGGCAGAGAGCTTGATTTGCCCAAAGTTTTTACACAGATAAAAACACAAGTACTAATTTCCAATAAAATATCTTTCTATGAATCGACAATACACAGCTAGTACAAATCACACAACATGCAACTTTAAAAAAATATCGTTTTCTGCCTTTCTTAGCAGCAAAAATATCTATTATTTGGTCAACAACATTTTCGCCAACAGATATGTTGGCATACTTTCGTTCAATATTTAGTAATTCCACACTGTTTGGCCCAATGTACTTCTCAGATATGTCTTCATTCATCTGAGGCTGCTGAAGGAGCACTCTGCAGAACACAATGTACTAGGAATAGTTACCAGGATACCAGTGATTTTGTTGAAGACTGGCAGTACGCCATGAAGATTGTTCTTGTAAAGAGTTTCAACAACATCAGCTGAAGTTGCCTGTGAACCCGACGAATGCATATGGTCCATTACAAACTTTGCATAGATTGCCTTTCCCGCCTTTAGGTGATCCAGAACAACCCCATAATGTGAGGCAACAAGTTGATACTGCTCATCTGATGCATCAGGATTGAAGATAACATAACCAAATGTGCAAAGTATGTCATTATCTTCAAATCGTGATTCCGTTTCCACAATACCCTTATCCAGACTGGAATAATAGGTGGATGTGCGATGGCAGTCTATAGCAGTTTGATTAAGTGGCTATTCCATTGCGGATTCACCAACCAGGGCTAGCAATCGATGAGACACCTTTTTTCTCCATGGAACTCTTGCTTCCTTGAATGAGAATCATGTGCCTTGGATGATTTCTTTGATAGGTTGACCTAACTTTTCAGTGCATTTCCAAATGTTTTCTTCATTTCTGCAGTTAGCAAGAGTTTCTATGGTTGCTGTAGTTGTTCTTCTAGCTGTTATAACATCTACAATCTTTCCCTGGAGGTATTTGCTGAGGCTGTTTATTTTTGAGAGTTTTATTATTTTAAGCACAACCAATCCAATTAGGAATTCAAAATTGGATATAGCATTCAATAATGCACTGCTATCCGTATATGTTTTGGGGTCTTGATCATTTGCCAAATCAAGCAATGCTTTTATGATATAAGATAATGCTCTACACTGCTTCATCTACAAGACCACCTTGTTAGACTTTGAGGTTTCAGTGTCTGTGAGAGTTCTTTGTCAATCATGATGCTTCCAAAGGGTGTGGGCTGTTTGAGACTGGTCTCTAGAAAGTTGTAGAGGCTCTGAATAGTTCCTAAAGCGTTGCGGAGTGGTTCAGTATCTGTCATTGTATCTTGGATAGCAAGATTTAAGAGGTGTCCATAGCAATGGACATAGATGGCAAGTGGAGAACACTCCTTCATACCAAACCTCTATGAACAATGCTCATATTTGCTCCGCCATCAAAACATTCTCCAATAATCTTCTCAAGTTTCAGCCACAGCTCCTGAGTACATTTTTAACTAACTCACAGAGAATAATTCCTTCAGTAGAAGGCATAAAACTTGCAAAGAAAAAAAAGATATTTATTGAAGAAAAAAAGAAAGAAAAAAATGTTCGCCTCAACATGTTTATTATCACAAGGATACATCTTTATGCATTTTGTTGCTGCGAGCGATGTCTTCACAAGAAAATTGAACATAGCAGAGTCCTGTGGTTATCCATCTGGCGTGCAATGAATGAGCCTAGGTGTGTTTTGTGTAGTCCAAATTCTCTTCTGAAGACGTCGCTCGCAGCGA
>VCCN01002840.1:650283-661328 GCA_006491835.1 Architeuthis dux | reverse complement strand
AAAGCCCTAGCCTTTATAAATGTAAAGGTTTTAAAGAATCTCAGCAATAGGATAATAGCGTAAAAGAAAACATTTTGAAAACCTAACAGAATAGGTTGTTATTCTGAAAATCCACAGCACTATGAGCTTCAAATTTGTTTGTGTCGAAGGAGTAGATAGTTACCATTATACATGCTATTGAACAAAATTAAATCTCACTGTTGAAATTACCTAAAATAAATGAATGCAAGTATTTCAATGATGCTTACCAGGGTTAAAAAAAAATGTCTACTCTCATATCTCAAATAGAACCTTAACTCAGCCATTAAAGTTTTGAAAAATTAGTACCCAGGACATTCCAAACCTCTTTCCATTAACATTTTCCTCCCCATGAAAAAATGTTTAAAATTTCCAACCTCCCTATTATTCAAAACCCGACTTTTGGTAATCTTACCAGTACCTGACTATTCCAACTCTAGCGCCTTCTAATTATGGAGACCTAAGAGAAAAAAATTATTATTGAACTATATACCTGAGTGGACATAACAGGCTCTAAACAGCTACCATCTCGGCGCCATCCCCAGTCAAAAGGTTCAATTGAAGTTCAATTCAATGTTTACCAGAACATTATCAGCAAATAAACACGCAAGCTGTGTTGCCAAGCTGAATCCTCTGTTGGAGACAGACATTCTGGTTGTACTCATTTTGCTGACTTTGAGATCATTTCAATGCATCAGACTTTTCGAAGGTACGCCAGACTCTCGTTCCTCTTAGCACCTATAATATAATAAGCAGCAAACGGGGGGAAATCTGAAGCTTACTGAATCCGAAAATTTAAATCAGATATATCTGCAAGATATATCACTTACCATACATTATAGCAAAGAGCTTAATTCCAGCTTCCCCAATGTCATCTTGTGTAGAATTGGTATTGTCGAATACTGATCAGATTTCAGCAACATCCTTTTTCCCATTCTCAATCAATTCCATGATCTTCATGGTTAAAGATTGCTGATGTGGTGTCGCAACCACCCCAAATGAATGAACAGGATATTCTTGACAATTTTTCTATCCAGTCAGTCTGCCATCTGTCTGATGTCGAATTCCCTCAGTTTTTGTCCTTTCTTTGGCTCAGAGCGCATTGACACATCCCCCATTTCTGTGTTCTTGAAGTAGAGTAACAAAACAAGTATGTCTGTGTCTTCGGCAACAACTGTAACTGATTTCTTGTTACAAGCATATTCCAGAGCAATGTCTACAATTGCAGTATCTGCATTACATTTGCATTGATGAACTTCATGTCCATCTTCTGTAAAGTATTTGGAGAGCAAACTGATTAGTTGCTGCTTGTTTTTATCATTTGTCAGGAACTACTGCTTCGCATGCTGAACATCATTTACCTCTGTAAAGGCAACATCTGGATACTTCGGGTGAGCTTTTGATCTTCGTGAGATCTTCTTTGTTATAGCGAAGCTGAATATTGCAGCAACTTATCGTATGTATTGGTATGAAAAAATGAAATATAGACCTTGTGAATCTGAGTTTAATACTCTAACCACCAAGCTACTTCTGACAATTCCTAGTTGACAGCTTCTTAACAAAGATTTGCTAAACCTCAACATATTAATAAACTGAGATGAGGTGTTGATTGTTGACTGGCAACAAGGAAATGGAAGGGGGGGTGAATGCAGTCATTCAAATGGCTTTTATTTAACTTTTATCTATAAACATCAGAGGCATTTGGCACGTTTATCACAAGCAGAGCTCTTACAGTTCTATAAATAAAATATAGGCCCATTAAAAAGAATTAATGAAAAAGAACACATATTGTTTTTGTGAGTCATACCCAGGAAGTAGTAACTCAATAAAAGAACCTTAGGGCTGTGCCCGGTTAATGTTATCCAGGCTATTGCTGCTACTTGGGTCATTAAGGTAGTATTAAATTGTTGATATGTTTACTAGTCTTTGACAGATTTCCCATTGATAAAATGACAAACATGTCACTTGGAAGTGTGATGCTGTTGACAAGTAGAAAGAACAGGAAATGAAAATCATGCCTGATTTGGATCCTTCAGTCAAAACACTGAAAAGCTTAACCAATTGAAATGAATATTATAGAATATTATAGGTTTGCTATGCTCCACTGATGATAATGACTTGAACCAGTTCAACTTTCCCCTGCTATCTATTATTAGAAACCGTCAATCAAAACTGTTAACATAGGTTTCTTCAGTTTTTAAAGTGGTCTGGCTAGGCCACACCAATGGAGCTAGAGGGCTGAAAATTTACTCCTTATTATGTCTAGAAAAAACTTTTTTTAAGCCCCCTCTCCTAAATAGGGGTTAAATTTGCAATGTAAGTTTTTGCTAAATTGATCCCTTAGTTTGTAGCCGCTTGTTTTTTTTTGAAAATTCAGACATTTTTTTTAGTGATCATTGCCAAAGAAAAGGCGAGAGAAGTAACTTATTCCTTAATCACCCCTTTTCCCAATTTTTTAATTAATCACCCCCAACACAGCACGCTGCCAAAATTCATTAATTGCTTTGCGTATTACTACTCTGTGTTCAGGATTTCTTGATTTAAATTAGCCATGGCTATCTCCGTCCATAACCCCATAACCTACTCTTGAGACCCAGGTTTGTTTTTCCCACTTTGCGTAGGCTACCCCAAACACTAACCCTGTTAATTACTTACCACTACAATGCTAGCAAGCCCATTGAATCTTGACCCATCTTGACCAATGCAAAGCTAGCTTCAGATATCAAACAGAAAACTGTGTTCCCCGGTACTTCCGATGAGTCATAATCTGCAAGGTGGCGCCACTCTTAGTAAGACTTTTAGTTCTTGAACTTTCATACATTTCAAGGGTTGGATTCATTAAATGCACTTCTGTTAGTCATCAGATGCAAAACCCACTTCTGTTCTGCGGTCACTGGCTCACCCAAATGTCTTTCTCCTAATGGCATTATATAAATCGCCTTTTTTGAATCTTGAGAATATGGTGTGGCTCATTAGTTAACATGCTGTCTTTGAACGTGTCATTTATGTATTAATATAGCTTAGCTTCGTACAGCACACGGCCAAATGGAGGGAAATAAGGGTAGGAAGATTGTGTTGTGCCAATCTATTAAGAAGGGGGAGACTGCCTGATTTGAAAATCAGCATTCAAAACCCTGGCTTTTATCTGCGCTCAAACACCATCCTTTAGTACTGGCAGAGAATATGCAACTATCCCAGTGATACCCATTTGTAACGTTCTTGTTGTATTTAGTGCCTTTGTTCACTTTGTTGGTCTTGCTGTTCTAGCTGTTTAGGTCCGAATGCGTTTCTGGTTTGTAACCGTGTGTAGCATATTAAGAAAAGAAGACGTGTGACAGGGCTGTTTGCCTGTCAAGAACTGATGCCATCCCTGTTCCCAATTCCGGTCCGTGTTTCTGGGACCGGAAACGGAATGGGGGCTGCTGGGAGCTTGCTTCGGCATGTTTATTGATTTAACATACATATACATTAGTTATTGAAAAAAATCACCAAAAAATAAATAAAACATTCATGAGCAGCAGAGGCACATCTGATTAGTAGGAGCACTAAGACACAACTGTGTGGCGTGAGTTGAACCAAAATTAAATAACATTACTCAAGAAAATAACAAAAACTAGCCATAAAAATTGAAAAAAGATATATAAAACACTAAACAACGAACATGAATTAACTTATTATTATTGTAAATTGCATTAGATTTACATATTTTGATTCTAGTTCGTTTTAAATCCTGTCTAGATAGTCATTTTCGCCGTTAAAAATGAAACACGGCCAAAATGTTCATGTTTGAAATATTGCCGACCGAGTTGTCCACAGCCGACTTGTCCAGGTCCGAACTGCCCGGGCTGATTTGTCCTAGATTCAGGTTTTTCTACAGCTAATAAGCTACAGTGTCAACCCTGCATGAATTATCTGCTGTTCGCCAAGCAATTTGTCAGTTACAGGAGCAATTCAGCACAGCGGTGGATCTGAGTACAAGTAGAATTCAAAGAGATGCTGAAGATTTGACTCACCTTTCTGCTTGGTTAGAAAAGTTCAATCCATTTGAAACCAATGACAACAGACTTCTGTCTCTTTCTAGTGGTTGATTGATTGATTGATTTGTTTAGCGGCATATCAACCCTTGATGGGTTATTTAATGCCAAAATTAGTTTAAAATCTTTTTAAATAGAATCTTGCAACCTTGGCGAAAAGTTGGTTTTTTTTAAACTAGAGTGTTGCGACTTTGGTGAAAGGTTTTTTTTTTTTCATCTAGAGTCTTGCGACTTTGATGAACGGTTAATTTTTTTTAGAGTCTTGCCACTTTGGTGAATGGTTATTTTTTTTGCGAGGTGGCCCCTGTTTGGGGGGTTCTTACCACTCTGCAAGGGATGCAGTCGGTGTATTCTAATGCCCCAGCCAACATGGCGATCATTCTAGTGGACTTGCTGCTCAGGATGGAGATGGGATAAATTGCGACAAAGCAAATACCATTGATGGACCATCCAAGAAACCCTTGATAATGTTACTGTTGCTAAGGCAAAGATTCCGAGAAGCAAACAAGTGAAATCATTGCAGTTCCTTAAACAGGGAATTAAACTCAACAATGAGTCTGTTCCATCTGATTGTATTAATTGAGCGTAAAGTAGACATAGAAAATCTTTTCAACTATGAACTGACACCCGTTCCTACATGTCTCTTCAAGGACAGCTACATGACGCATCCAGACAACTCATCATTAGCAAAGTCTTTATTAGGAAAAGTGATGGCATTGAAAGAAGATAAAAACAAGGCATCATCTTTAAATGTGGACCCTGATCATGAATATCCTAATGATTCCTCCAATATTGTGTCTTCAGAATCATCTTATGTGCTTGACGCAGGTACATTGCTGCATCAAGTGTTTTGGAATGGAGGAACATACATGCACATAATACAACAGTATTGTTTTTATACTCAAAGAAGATATGGTATATGCTTGATTGTCTTTGATGGTTATGAAGAGCAAAGTTCTTCACATAGGAAACATAAAATGAGGTATTGGTGTATAATAAATATACTTGAGTGCCGGCATCTACAATAGAACAGATGTTAGCAGACTTACAATCGCTCTACAGATGTAGCCAGTGGCATAGCTAGTGGGGGAGCATATTCTTCAAAAGTGACGCCTTTTCAACAATTTTTTAACTCTTAAGTTCCATTGTGCGATAAAAGTCGAATCTCATTATTTTGTATTGGTATTTTTTTTATTACTTGATCGCATGACCATAGAAGAACTTTCTGGACTCATTATTTTATTCTACCAACCTTCTAATAATAGGGACAGGTTTAGTGACCAGATCATATTTCCTATAAAAGATTCCATTATTGCCTGATTTTTTAAATTAGGACGTGTTGGAAAATCTCAGAATGTGACCTGATCATGTCACATGTTATTGGTATTTTTTTTTTTATTTGATCACATGACCTTAGAAGAACTTTTTGGACTCATTACTTTATTCTACCAACCTTCTAATAATAGGGACAGGTTTAGTGATCAGATCATATTTCCTATAAAAGATTCCATTATTGCCTGATTTTTTAAATTAGGACGTGTTGGAAAATCTCAGAATGTGACCTGATCATGTCACCGAAGAAGTGACCAGAAGTGGTGCCTATTTGTCTGAAACTTTAAAACAGCAGAAAAAACCCTAAAAAATAACTGCTTGAAGGAAGCTTCACCCAACACATTAAATAAGTGGTTTTTGCATCCCCCCTAATTCATTTATTATGAAGGAGTTATATTGGTACCTCCAAGCACTTTTGACTACAACCCCCCGAAACTTGTAACATGTTAATTCTTTGGTAATAATCTTTGTGTCATTAATAAGAAGAAAGATTGTAGAATAATCTGATATAAAAATGGTTAAAATTTGGATAACCCAAAAATCACAAAAAAGCAGAAAGAGATCTTTTTCTTGGCAACTTTTGTTTGTTCAACGACAGAATTGTCTATGCTAGCTTTGTAACAGTGGAAAGGAAAGCGATAGAGGAAAATAGTATGATTCGAACCCGTATTATAGATGCGGTTCTCTATTTGGGAAAACAGGGATTGGCATTCCATGGTCATCGTGAGTATCAAGGTTTAGGTTCCCCAAATACAAATGAAGGCAATTTTTTTGAACTTATTAAGATATTTGACAAAAAATTATACATTGCTGGATCAACATTTATTAATGAGTAATCGAAATGCCGCATATCTCCTGACATACAAAATGATCTGATACAGTCCTTATCAGCTGAGGTTCTATCAAAGATAACAGCTGAAATCAAGGTGGCTAAGTATTTTGCAATAATTGTTGACTCTACTGACCGGGACGCAAATAACCAGGATGCAAATGACCAGAATGCAGTTGTCCAGTACACAAATGACCAGTGACCCTCACCGAGAACTATATTTGACTGAAAGCTGAAAAGATTACTGTTAAATTTTAAATAGTCTTCTTCTGAAACTTTTGGTAGAGGCATACTGTATTTAGTTCAATTGGTAAAACACTTGACTCAAGGGCAGACGGTTCAATTCTAAACACTTACTTTTTTCTTGTGTCCAGTATTTTGCAATTTGCATTGCAAGAAATTTATAGCTTTGAGCTAAGTCTTACAAGGTTTACAGTTTAAATTCTTTCTTTTTAAACATTTTCCATAGTTTAGTGATTGCACAAGGGTAGATTTGTACTCAGTAGTTACAGCTCTTGACTTGAAACACCACAGTTTATTGCTTACCTTTTTTATTTTTATTTACAGAACTTTTCAATACACCTTGTACAACATGATGATCCTATTGACATGAACTACTTTGTTAACCGAGATAAATTCTAAGGAAGGTTTCATAAAAACGTTCCTTTTCAGGATCTATTTCAGGGGCGGATCCAGCCTGTTGAGCTGACCTGCTTCCAAAAATCCTTTTGGGGGGTAAGGGGCTTTTAGAAGTGTTAGTGTGTGGGAGTCATAGATGTGAAGGTGTCAATGTTCAAAGCAGGGGCAGATACAGCCTGTTGAGCTGACTGTCTTCCATTTTGAAGATTATGTATCCAAGATTGGCTAAAATTGCGTATTTGGAAAAATTCTAAGGGTCTTGATGGTTGTCATGTGTTTAAACTCGGAAGACACTCAGAAAACAGTATAAACAAAAATTTTCGGAAAAATTCTGAGTGTCTTCCAGAAGACACTGGAAGACCAATTGGATCCGCCCATGTATTTTTTATTTTGATTTAGACTAAATCATTACTCAGAAGTTACTAGTCTAAAGTATTCTAGGTTTTTAGTTCAATATATCTTGTACTTTATCGGAGTGTTTTCTAATTTTATAAAGTCATTATCTGCTGGGTTTCATAAATTCACTATTAGTGCATTCCTTCTTTAAAAGATATTAAACAAAATAACAGTCTACACCAGCCTTTCTCAACCTTTTTAGACTAGAGGAACCCTTGAAATAACTCTCATATTTCAAAGAACCCCTGCATAAAAATATTATACATACAGCTAATGACACATCAGTGTGTTAAAATATGTATATGTATTATAATCTAAAAGTAATTATCAGTATTCTACAGTGTACAGGAAGATAGTTTTCTACATATTTGTTCATTTTGGTGAATTTTATTCGACATTTTATTTCCTATATTTGACATTTAACATTTTTTGTGTTTGGCTCCATTTCATTTGTTGCTTACTCATCTGATTAATTAGCAAGAGTCTTCAATTTTATTAGTAATTTAAAATTTTTAAGCAAAAATAGTTCAAACTAGCATTCCAATGGAAATTATGAATCACTGCCACCCATATATGCTGTGCTAGGGGTGATCAATTATAAAGTTAGGCTGTGATCACTTAAAAATGTCCTATTTAAAAAAAAAACAAGCAGGCACAAACTAGTGACCAATTTAGCATAAGCTTACATTGAAAATTGAACCCCCCACTAAAACCCTATTTTGGAGGGGAATTTTCAAAAAACAAAAAAAAGCATTTTCCCTACTCATTAAGGGGAGTGTGTGTACAACATTTCAAGTTTCTACTGTGAACGGTTATGGCTGGGTGAAGTCCAGATGGATAGATAGATAAAATTGAAACCCCCTCTAAAACCTATTTAGGGTGGAATTTAAAAAAAACAAAAAACATTTTCCCCTACTCATTGAGGGGAGTGTGTGTGTGTGTGCAAAATTTCAAGTTTCTACTATGAATGGTTAGGGCTGGATGAAGTCCGAATATATAGATAGATAGATACATATAAATGTGTGAACACATAAATAACCTAAACCTTTGGTAGCAGTGATTAATAGTTGCTAACAAATAGGCCTCCCTTAGCATGGACGTTATTGTGTTAGACAGGCATGCTGGGTACATAAAAAGCGCACCCCTTTAATATCAGGTGAAGACACATAAAAATACAAACATGAACATACAGATGCAATTCTTTTATTAGTTTATTACTAATAAAATAATTCCACAGATCTTAATGTTGAATTTTTAGTTTTTAAGAAGCCAGAAATCTCTGAGCATTTAGAACTGCAGTCACATGAATGGATATACAGACATGCCAGGCTACCGCAGGGTCAAACTCCACTCTTATTTCTATTCCGACTGAAGATGATTACTGTAACTTTTGTATTGTATATATAAGATAAATTTGTAAATATATAAGATGTGTCAGTTTACCGAGTTGGTAAGACAAACACCTAGCAATCACTTGGACATGATTTCAAATCCTGGTAGGGAAATATTAATTTTATATATTGGTTTGGCTTAACTTGACGTGATAGACAAACAGTGAAGAGTTTACTCCCCTGAATTAGGTGAGGATTGTTCTTGTTTTTCTTGTTATGGGGGAAAATAAACTCCAATTGACTGAGTAAAAGGTAAAGCATCCTGTCTCTTAAACAACAACTTACAATGGAGTATGGAGCCCGATGATGAAGACCCGGTTTCTGTTACATGTGTCAGCTTAGTGATCTTTGCAAGTTTCAAGTCTGGTTGAGACCAGGACTTTATTCATACAAGTTTTTATGACCACCCCCTTGGCAGGATGCAAGTCCAACGAAGGGATACCTTCACCCTAATCAACACAGCTTAGAGTGTACTCAATTAGTTTCTGAGTGCACAGGGAAATTTGTCCTAATGAAGAGTTTTCCACACTCTTTGCTCACTCCGGGAATCGAACCTGGGACCTTCTGCGTGTGAGGCTAACCATTACACCATCTGAGCAGACACTTGCAGCAAGTGCTGAAGATTTTTTCAACATTCTTCTTCCAGCAATACTTAATGTGTTTACAGTTAGTCTTAGGATGGAGCAAGCACCATGTCGGGTGAAATATTTAGCCTCCAGACAAAGAAGAGCGAAGTTGCTACAAATGTACTCTTTACGTCCTGCTGTGCACATACTTTAACTTTGGTTCTAATTGACGCAGTAAGCTCCAATATTCAAACCAATTAAACCCGGGACCTTTTGCATGTGAGGCAGACGTGTTAACCATTACACCATCCGAGCGGACAAATGGACTGGAGTTTAACAAAAATAATTTTTATTTCTAAAGAGTCAAAGGAAATGAGATGATACCAAAAGGAAGCTCAAACAAAATGACTAAGTAATTTTTTATTTTGCTTTGAGAGGTTCTTAAGAATAGAAGAGAGATTCAGTGTCTAATATCACTAGCCATTGGTCAGATAGGAAGCTGTATTTGGCCGGGAGGACATTCTGCCATCTTTGAGATGAACACAACTGTATGATGGCAATTGACCGGAATTCAACAAGAATTACTTATACACATATATACATGCATAGATATATATGTACATACAGATCCCTACTAATGTTCCTTCAACAATTAATGAGGTTTCAAAAAGGAAATAACCTAACCTCTAAGGGTGTTGTTCAGTATGATTATTCAGATAAATACTCATATGAATTATAAATACGTCTCTGTGCCTGTATGCACAAGCATATATATGAGTGTTTATATATATATACTAGCATATACCCGTACAAAATGACAGGGTTTTTATGGAAGGATAGGCAATAAGGGGCCAAAAGCGATTTTATTAGGTAATTTCTTTTTATTAATTCAAGTATCCTATTTTTAAGTTTTTTGAAAGTCTCAACTTAAGAAAAGTCACCACTCCCAATTCTTCTTCACTTTGCTGGCTACATCAAAGGAAGTCGAAAGCATTTGACATTGTTGCGTTGCTTCCCACTTCCAACTTCCGAGTGTTTGCTCACTGTAGGCAACATCAAAGAAGCTGAAAGAGACTGCCTGTCTCTTTGATCGTTGACAGACACAGGCTGTCTGTTGATTTTGGTCTGTGCACTTCTTTGATATGAATTTACTTATTTATCCACCCTTTAATTCTATTATTCATTGTACAATCTATCTGATTTGGACCAGTCTATTATGAGTTGTAGGAGATCAGCTAGCAGACACAACAGACAACCAAACATCATACAACTATACAAACATACTCGTTTGCATATTTGGCTTTTATGTCGAGATGTATATATATATATGTATCCCAAGTTTTTTAAACGTTTGCTTTTAGGCCACTTTTTCGCATTTACGAAAAAATGTGAAAAGCAAAAATAGCATTCAGCATTTGTTTTACAGTGAGCCATTATAGAGGCAGCACGTACCCCTTCCTCACTTTCATCTGTCACACTGTTCATTATATAAATAGATATGTACTATATATTTATCTGTATGTGATTTTTCTGTTTCTTTGTTTCTCTGTCCATAACTTCCATTAGAGCACACAGATACTAGGATTTTAATCCTAGGTATAGCACACAGATACTCTGATCCTTGGTAGAAGTGCTGATCTATATGTAAATAATCCCATCATTTTTTACGAATAATTATGCTATTATACACACACACATATTTATATATATATTTGTTGTTTTTATATTTTATATATATTTTTTAAATATCACGATACTGCCCTAAAACAGGAGAACAAACTAAATATAAGATAAAACTTGAGGGAAGTTGTGCTTGTTCAGCACAGCTGGGGAACCATGG
>VCCN01002840.1:607571-624883 GCA_006491835.1 Architeuthis dux | reverse complement strand
AAGAAGGAGTTCAATCGTCCGAAGAACCATTTCAATATACTTTGGGATACTTTACTTGTCTGAAACCAATTTTTCTTGTTTTAGTTTTGGATTAGCTTGTCAATGTCATTTCGAACCCCTTGCCTAAAAAGCCCCCCCCCCATTCTCTCCTTGCTCGATGGTTTCATCCTAATTTACTTTCCACTGCACATGCATCGTTTTATCTAATCGCAAAAAAAGATATTTTGTTTGATCTAAAATAAAAGCTTGGATTTCTTGCAGTTTCTAAATATTAAAATTATTTTTTCGTTAAAAATAAATATTTACAACATCAATCAATAACTTGAGCCAGAATATTTTTAAAAAAATTGCAATACTGTGGCACCCAGAATTTTAAAAAAATTCTAAATACATTGTTTTAAAAAATGTTATGCTTCTGGCTTGTCTCGATTGAAAGGACATAGGTGTATTGAACTGAGAAACGATTCAACAAATTGCGAATAATTCCATCTGATTGTAGACACAGTGACGCAAGAGAACGAAAAGAAAGATTGATATTTATCGTAAGGTTATCAGCACCCAGCAGGCAGAATTGCATCAACAATTGAAGTTCCTATTAAAGGAGTTAGTTAAAACAACCCGAACCGGCTATATAAATTAGCTTTTAATAATTTAACGCAGGAAACTGCAAGTATACGATCGTTTTTTGTTTTTAAAGGTTAATAAGTTTGTTAACCAAGTTTATATAAAACCCAAAGTCTCTGTAGTTATGCTAATGCTGGAGCCAAACCCACATATCGCACTATTGCACACATGCACAGAAGAAAGAAGATAAACACGTGGGTTTGATCCGGAAGTACTACGAGGTGGGGTCCCGCCATGTTGTTATAGTAGACTTTCTATTAAGCAGGAGTCGTAGTAGCAGCAGCAGCTGCTTTGGGTTTGTCTCTTTTTTTTCGTTGGCTGACGACGACGACGACGACGACGACGACCGGGAGATCTTCATGCATACACACATCATTGGCGTAAACACAAACAACAACAATATACGTATGTAAATAACAGGAAAAGACAACCAGCCAGCTCCAGGAAGCTTTGTTGCAAAAAAAGTGTACACAACATACATAGAACACATTTTTTTTTTGCCCCACGGTTTGTTTGATATTGTGATGTGGCCTTAAGTTTGTAAAATACACAGAAAAAGGTATTTTTTCTATATCATTAAGGAGGTGGTTTGTTTTGTCATGCCGTCCTGATTAGGATCAAATGATTATAGATTAAAACTAAAACATTTGATCCACTTTAAAGTGTCTTAATTTGTTCGTGATATCTCATTGAGAGATCTAGTTTATTTCGGATTCGTCTACTTAACTTAGTTAAATATTTTTCGAAAACCTTTTCTTTCGTAATTACTTTTGTACACTACAGTAAACTAGAAGATTTGTTATTACTTAACAAATTGACAATACTTCATTAAATCGTAATTATTTAATTTCATTCCCTGTTTGTGACAAGAAAGAATTGACCCTTATGGACTGTGTGTGTGTCTCTGTCTCACTTGATAGATTAAAGAAACAGATATAGATAGAATAACCAGCAAGTCAGTTATAGCTTAGCAAGTAGTAAGTAAAAAAAAAAAAAAGTAGATAGGTAAAGTAAATACTGAACTGACTGCTTCACTCCTTTTTCTTCACAGACCGCCAACAAACCTTGGGGATCGCAAGTCAAAAAAAAGAAGCGACTGGTCTTATTCCTAATTCTTCTTAACAATAAATACTCAAGTACGACAGTATTCTATTACAAATTACATTGGATATAATGTTATGTATTAGATGTACTTGGAGGATGAAACGTACGTTGTTACGAACAACTAACAAGTGCTGACAAAAGGTTTTAAGTGTGTGTGTGTGTGTGTAAATGTTCGCGCTTTTTACATTCACGAGGGAGACGGTAACATCGCCGGTTGTACTGTCAACATTATCAACAATCAAACAAGGATTTAGCAGAATATAAGGATTTTATTAGACAAGAAGTGCCAGTAATACCATAACCTTGGAATCACTTTAACACTTTTAAATGGATGCGTACAAAAATAATATTTAAAAGAAAAAAAAAGAATCTTTACGTGTCTTGTTTTGTCTCGATGTGTTACATACACGCATTTTGATAAAAAAAAAAAGTGACTGAAACTACTTCGTCGAACCAAGTTACTTATTACTTTGGTGGTGCCTACTAAATAAACGCAAACATGTTTAGCTTTCGGAAAAAGGACAAAGAAAAAGAAAAGGAGAAAAAGAAAGAGAAGGAAAAGGAAAAAGAAAAGAAGAAAAATGAGAAAGAGAAGAAAAACAAAGATCGCCCTTCAATGACCCAAGATGAGTTAAATAAACTCGATGAAGTAAAAAAGGGTCTCTTCCGAAGACATAGCGAAAAGGAAACCATCGGCAGTAGTAGCACTACCAGTGGAAGCAGCAAGCTTTTCCGAAAAAGCGGTTCTTACGTGCCCAAAACTGAAAGCAACCATGAAGGGTTCGCGCCGGGCAGTGGGAGTGCTCCCCAGGTCCAAATTGTGGATAGTCCCAAACCCGATAAAAATAGCTCGGTCACTTTGAAAAAGATCCATTCCCTCCCTGGCCGAAAGGAACCGCCTATGATTCAACCCAAACCAAAGAGCATTTTAAAGGGATCTTCGAATTATGGGCCAGGATTACCTAACCAAGGGGTTACTGAAAATATCGATGATTCTTCGACCCTTCAAAGGAATACCTTATTAAATGAAACTCAGTCAAGCCTTGTGGACGAAGACAAACCCACCGAACCCTCCACGGAATTGACCCCTGCTGGTTCTCCACAAAAACCTGCAATGGGGCTTCAAGGTAAGTGTACTTGTTTTTAAAACTAAATTTTAGGATTTTTTTTTCCTGGTGTCATATTCTGAATACTAGAACACAAGTCAAAATGAAGAAGAAAAAATGTTGTTTAAAAATTTAATTCCTAAGCCAAACATTAAAAAAAACCTTTTAAACCCTTTTCTCGGCACAGTAAATTCTTCTAGTACTCAAAGAAGCTTCAAGTTATAATGATCAAGACGTGGTCTATCTTTTTTTTTTTACGTACTTTGCTATTTTTGGTATCTTGCTATTTCATATTTTGATCAAATTAGAAAAATATAAGAATCAATACAGGGTGATTTTTATGACCTGAATAAAATTATTCAGAATAATTAAATGATTATTCATTTGTTTTGTTTTTGTTACTTGCTGCTACTTCACAGAAGTCTAAAGTTGATTAGAATAATCTCTAACTCGTTTGAAAAAAATCATGTTAAAAAGCAATCTTTGACCATAAGAACTGTTGATAAACTTTTTATCGTAGAAAAAGAATCGTAGAAGCCTTTAAGGATTAGAAAATAATTTTATAAATCGTTCAGAAGTTTCTTCCCGACTCAAATAAAAGTTTGGAGTTTGTGAACACAGCAACTGTTGTCACTTTTTTTTTTATTGTAAAATCTTTTGATTGGTAAAGATTCGGTTCAGTGAAGTAGTGTATTTTTCTTACGTATTTTGATGCGTTATGAATGAATATAACCTTCATTCATTTCTTAGGAAAATTTCTCATTTTTAAGACAAACGAAGTTTTGGTTAGGATTTTTAATTTTATCCTTTTAAACATGTTTATACATAAACTTAATTACCCTCACACTGTTCTACAAAGAAGACGATCCAAAACCTGTTCTTGCTTTTTAAAAAAAACAGAATTCAGTGCTTGTCGATAAAATGTACTCAATTTTTCTTAAGAATGAAAAATCTCCCGAAGAAATGAAGGTCATATTCATTCAAAACCCAATACATTTTCGTACAAGAATACACTACTTCACTAAACTGAATCTTTACCTTTTAATTAATATTATTTAGCGTGTAGCATAGTTATTTGATGAAGAAAAGAAAAAGCTACCCTTCCAAAACATTGAGCGACTGATGTAGGGACCTAACGAGATTTTGACACTTTCATGTTTTGTTATTTAAGATTTGTCATGTAGAAATGTTTTACAACCCCTTAAAACTAAGGGATTTTCATTTCATTTAAATAATAAAGGGGTGAGGGTATAATGCACGATATCATATGTAAAGATTTTCTTTTTTTTCATTTTTACTAAACTCTACCGGATGATTCTATGGGCCATATGAACTATTGATTTGCTGAAAACTATACCCCCCCTCTTTTTTTTTTTTAAGGGCGTTGAAACTAAATGTAGAAAAGGTACAACTTAGATAAACTTGATCTTCTCCCACCCACCCTCCAAAAATAATAATGATCAAATCAAAAGTCGTACGTTACTAACTAAAACCAAGTTACTTAAAATAATCACTTAATTTTTACTAGTTTTGTAAAAATATGTTTAAAAACATTACGGCAATGAAGAGATTTTGAATAATTTTCATGGATGACATTAGTTGGGGGGGAAAAAAGTATTGTTTTGTTCTTGATACTACTACAGTACTAAAGGGGGCCGGGCTCTGAAAGTAGCATGTTGCATTTTTCATTTTTCCAAAAAGGTCTTCAAGAAATATCATTCTAAATCTTTGTATTCACTGCTCGTTGAGAAATACGATTTTTTTTTTCTTATGTTGAAACTTGAAAGGAAAGTTGTTGAAAAGTCACGGTCCTACACACTGAAATCAAGGAAGCGATATTCTTCACTTCACGAAGTTTGTGGAAACCTCGACTTTTCTCCCCCCACCTCTTATTCTGAAGAAATATTCCGATAGATTATACCGTCTGACAGGGTTTTGTACAAAAGTTACGGGCGCTTAAAGACTAAAAGTAAAAATCCCCCCCCTCTCTTGTGTGCCACTGCCAGGAATTGTTTATGGAACAAAAACAGTGTGTATTCCCTAAAACTAAAACAGATGTACGAGAACTTGCCTGGAAGTCATAAAGACTAGAAGCAGACATGACATTTATAGAAAACGCATGTTTTGTTAGTTTGAGGAAAATATGATTTCCTGGGGGTTAGTGTTTTTAGCAATATTTTGTAAATTCATTAATCTTTTGTAATTAAAGAAAAGTACACGATTTAGGAAAAGAAATCCCAACTTTAACCCAACCCTGAGAAATCATATTTCCCGCCTCTAAATGGCAATTGGCAACTTTCTTGCGCAACCGATTTCTTTTTAATTGAGATGACTTTATTGTCTGCCACTAGGTAATTTTAAAAAAAAATGACTATTTCAAATAGTAGTTCTATTTCTGTTTTCTTGATTGGTTTGAAAACTGACCCCATCACACCCGCTGTTGGCGGTTTTGTATGTTTTGCTTTATATTCTGACATGTTTGTTTTTATTTGTTTAATGGAGATTTGAATTGGAAAATGAAACCCCGGAAATGGTCGTTGCTATGTTAGTCTTTTTACATTTGCTTAAAGATTGCCTCGATGCAGGTAGTAAGTTTATAGCTTAAAGATGTTTAACTCCATGGCACCGAAAGCAGATTTGTTTGGAAGAGGTTTTCCAACTTTCAAAAGTTTTTTAAAAAACCCTCAGAAAAATAGAAAAACACATGCGATGCGTGGTAGATCCCGAAAGGTTGACTTTTTTAGTGTTTTACTTTAACTCGCTTTGATTCTAGCTTTCATTGATAGATAGAAAATTGAAAGGTATACTAGTATGACCCCTTAAAAAGTGCGGTCCCTCCTACGAATATAGTAGTAGTATTGCTTTATTTTCACATCTCATACTCCAATGACTGGTCTTCGAATTACAAGAATTTATTTTAATACAATTCAAGGCATTGGAAAATGTGCAAAACATTTTGCCAACATACCACAGGGCTAGATAATTCGGGACCACGGTAATTGGAACATGCGATATGCAAACTAAATCAATACTAACTTAGCTCTATAGGAGGGACCGCATTTCTTTTTAGGGACCTCACTACTTGTACCAAATAAAATACTTGCCATTCTTTGGAAAGCGAGAATGTGTTATCTTTTGCGCAATAATTGACCTTTAAAAGTCATATTTCATTTTGTTTCTACTTTTTTGGTTGCAGTGTTCGTACACCCAGATGAATTTTAATGAAAAATGTTGAGGAAGACGATATATGTCGATTATTCACCTTGTCTTTTTTACACTTTTTTTACTCTAGGTTAAGATTACTCCGTGCAGTGAGAACTGCACACTCAATTCTTAGATTTGTTTTATCTGCAATGATGAAAACAAACAAGCAGAACATTTGTTTTTAAAGGTTACCTGATTTGATAAAATTAATGAATAATTCTAATTTTGATAACAAAGGAAACTTTAAGAGGATTTGTTGCTGAAACCATCTGTTAAAACTATAGCTATTTTTAAAAAATAGTTATCTATTCAATAAAAAAAAATTAAACTGTCAATTCAATACCAGCGAAATTTCGTATGAATCGGTATTTTTTAAAAGTGACATTTTATTGTAAGTTACAATACAATTGCACGTTAACAAAACTGGTAATACAATCTAGGTATGGCACGTGTGATAAAGTCTGCAGTCTACGCGTGCACACGACACATAAATCCCCTTTGGCCTTTACTTGGCACAGTTGTCTAACTAACTGGTCATATTGACATTAGACTTCAGTCAAGATGTCAATGTTCACGTCCCTTCCTCAGTGACAGTATCTATGTGTACTTGAAAATTCGTTATACACAACGAAAAGAGTATTTCCTGCTTTCTCTTTGGTTGTCATTTTATTGTATCTATTGTAGATTTTTGCATATAAGCAGTGGTGGAAAGGTGGGTGGGGTACGCCGTGTAGCGACTTCTCAATTTGTGGGTTTTTTGTATGTTCCATGTCAGTCTAGTCTACTGAGACATTATTATCATATACCTATTCCCAAAACCAAAGCCTTGCCGTATACATAGTTCTCAAAACCTATTTCTATCACTACTTAAGCACTTTCTCACACACTTGTTTTTTTTCGCACATATATATAATATCGTTTACTTTTTCCCCCCACGAATACACGTGCATTAAGGAGGAGTTTTAAATCTTATTTTTAAATTTCTTTAACGGGCATCACTATCTGGGTACATGCGATAAAATCTCGGTATTTTGGCTGTAACTCAGTTTGTTCAACTACGACGTGAACAAAAAACTGCCAAGGTAGAATACAACTATACAACTTATTGTTTGTTTATACATTTTGGTTGCATTGTTTCTCTCTGTAGGCAGTCGTTGTTTAAATGAACTGATGGGGCTGACTTGTGCGGCTTGTGGCCGAATGTGTCTCTTCAAAATTGGGCTCATTAAATTACAATTCTCAAACAGTCAATTTTGATCTGTACGCACGTCAGGAATGTCTCTTTAGTGCTATATCGGAATTGTCCACCTGCAGTGATATCATTCACATTTTTACATCAAGTATCACGTATTTTAGAAGTACAAGACTAGCCATCGAATGGGAAGGACTTTGTGTCCTGTTTTGACATCTTTTTGAAGTAAACACATACTTCAAGTAAGTTCTGTAGACAAATTAATTATTTACCACCTGACATATGAAATTTCATTCATAACAGCACGCAAGATTTATTTCGTAATGTGCCAATTAATTGTATCATAATACTCATTTATTTGAATCCCACACACTCTCACTAACGTTAGCTGCACAATGCTGCAGAATTTCACCATGTGATTTTGTTTGTGCATTGAAATGGATTATAATACCGACCAAACCTTTTGTTCACCTAAATTAACGTCACCTTGCTCTGTGCTCATAATAAATTGCTGAAATTGCGCAGCATGGAGCACAAACATGACAAAAACAGGACATTTTATTTGTATTTTTTTGTTGTATAATCACTTCTACTGGGTTGTAATAAAACGAGAATAGCCTATTTTATTTCTTGTCACGCGTTCAAGTGTTAATTAATAAGAGCACTTACGAATTTGGCTCAATGGTGAAGTTGTCGACCGGGAAACATAGGGGCTCTCGAAACGTTCAAATTAATTTGAAGAGAAAATGCCTTTTCTTTTCTTCCCAGTAGTTTAAAATCATTATCCCCTATGTGGCAACGTAACGAATTTTAGTCCAGTCATTATATCTTAGCAAGTGCACACAAACTTAATGCGTGTGTGTGTGTGTAATGAAGAGTGGGTGAATGTGAAAAACTTGCTTTTTTCGTAGCTTGTTAAAAAGGACAAATTGGTTAAAGGCCAGAGCAGACGAAACAGTAGGAACACACGCCCCAGGCCTAAACAGTCTCCCTCAAGACTAGAGAAAAATCGGATCACCATGGTTTTTGCCGAGACAATTGAGCATCCCTCTTTCTTTTTTAAAGCCTTAATTTAATTAAAAAAAGTGAAAATCAATCAAAATCTATAATAATAATTAAGTTAATTATTATTATGGATTTTGAATTGATTTTCACTTGTGGAAGAAGAGTGAAAGTACTTTTATTTAAATAAAGCATTCGAGAACGGAACGAAATCGTTTACATGTGTTGTGTACATTTTATTGTTTCTTATTGATTGTAAGTAGCTGTGTAGAGATTTCTTTTTAAACGCTAAAAATGGACACAATACATTGTCGAAAGCTTACATCATTCTCCATTTTTAAAGATTTTGCATTTTCAAGTCTGGTCCTTGTTTGTCTTGCATAAAAAGTAAAGAATCAGAACAGACCATCACCACAACGCCGACCCACGTGTACGTGCTTAAGTTCTTTAAAATTTATTTGTCGGTACGTTTTCCGGTTAAAGAAAAAGAAGAAAAAATATGTTGAAAGATAGACTGGATTGTTTGGTTAAAAAAGCAAGCAGGTGTTTTTTTCCCCGGTATTGTCAATCGATGTTTATTTAAAAAGAAAGCGAAAATAAAGAAAGCATGCTCCTCTCCCTAGCTCACACTTCCCCCTCTTTGAATACACGTGGGCGGATCTACGCGTTGCTGCCTTGGATTTCGTCTTTAGAGAATCTAAATTAATGAAAAAAGTGGATTTTTTTTGTTTTATTTTTACCAATCTTATTCTTTGTAAATTTCAAATAAAACTTAAACATTTTAAAGCAATATTGTTTAACTCTGACCATAACGCCTTTGTTTTAATTTGCGTTACTCATCTTTTCGCAGTCATTAAAGTTTATAGAATTCACGCACAGACGAATTTAAGAGCGGAAAATCGCTTATTACAGAAGTCATTTCTTTTCAAATTTAGCCTTCATGGAAGGAGATGTTATGTTATGTGTTCTGTCGAAAAAAATTAACAGATTATTGGTCCCTCTCTAGGCGGTTTTTGAGAAATCTTTTATTTACCTCGTTCTTCTTTTAATTCCTTCGTTTTATTTGAGTTTTATACTGAAAGAAAAGGAACATTTTAAATAAAAATGAGACCTGGTAAAGAAGAAAAAATGACGATGAATCCAGCCCTTTTTATCAAAGCGCAGTTCACTAGTGTATTGTCGCATTTCTTTCTTTTTTTTACTTAGGCGCATCACAGTAGAGTCTACTGAGTAGACTTTACAGTGTCTGTGTAGTGTCTAGACTTCTCAGTCGGTCGGTTGTACTCGTTACTTATCTGTTCTACTGGACGGCGTGTTACAGCTGCATTTCATCTTTGAGTTAGAGATACAGGATGACATGGGTGGAATTCGAATCTTCATTCATTTCCTACAACTGTAGACTTGTGCCGTACTAAGCCAAGCTTAATAAATTAATATCAAATATCAATGTATATATGATGTTTGCTATTTTCTGGACGAATAAGGTTTTATTTCATCTTTTCTTACTGATTGTCCCAACAAAATTTGCAATTTCTCCTTTTAGTTTAAACATTTTTTTCTTTCTTATAATAAAGTTATTCATCTGTATGTCTTGTAGTAGGCTTCTGTTCAGTTTATTTCCTTTTATCAAAATAAATATGAATGAAAGACTTCCTGTTAACCTGTTCATTGACACATGTGCGTCTTGTTGCATATTGCAATATAAATAGCTGTGGCAACATGCTAGGCACTGAGCAGAGTTGATTTGTATGTTGCCCTTTTCAGGATAGCAGTGAACCTGTTAACTTTACAATTTTTTATACCAATGAATGATCTCATTGAAAAGATTTAAACTTACAAACACTACAGTTTTTATAGTGATACAGAATGTTCACGTCTTGTCTAATCACTGGTCAGCCATACTGTCGGAATATTCCTGCAAAGGGGTGGCAGACCACCTTAGCTAGCTCAGGCACCAAGAGAAGGACACTCCCGTTAAACCTATGACCTATGGGCCCTTCTCCTATTTGCAAACCCTAGGTTTAATGGGTGGGGTCGGCCCTGGGCAAGTCACACTTCACCATAAAACTTCACTGCTGGAGGGTTATTCCGGACACAGGCCCCGCTGTCTATGATCCAAATCTTTGTTTGCAAAGCCAAGCCATTCATTCATTCATGTAACTTATAGCAGGACATTACATTCTTCAAGACAACAATTGCTTCTTTATGAAATGGTTGTATTAAGTTTTCAGATGCACTTAATGCAAAAGTGGGCAGGTGAAATCAGAGATTGTCAAAGACGGATAAAATGTCCTGTGATGTTACTTTAATGAACATTAGCACTCGCTCTATTGCTATTCACTTGATATAGTGTTGCTGAACTTTGGTGATCAATTAATGAGTGGTGCAACCAATATACTATGTCTTTAAGCATGTTTGCTTTATTAGTTCAGATTCATCCTAAATTCTGATACAACAGCATAGGCAGTTTCTGTCCTTTCTTTCCCCCATGTTTAGATGTACAGGTATACCTTGATTAGTGCAGTTAATTCCTTCCAAGATTTTCGGTACTGTTCAAAACCACACTGTTCAAAGTCTTATTATAATTTAATGTGTTTTCTTTCAGCTTATACTTAGTTACATTAATTTTTACAGCAGTACCTTAACTGTACTACATCAAAACCCGCACTAATCAAAACTGCACTGTTCAAGGTCTTATAATTTAATGTTTTTTTTTTTTTGTTTGTTTTTTTTCAGCTTGTACTTAGTTACATTAATTTGTACAGAATATACCTTAACTGTACTACATCAAAACCTGCACTATTCAAGGTATTCCTATATATGCAAACAGATAATATATACACTTAATCTTGCTATAAGTACATTATAGGCAAGTTTCAACATGATTTTAAAATCTTTTCTAAAGGTTTTCACATTTAAGCCACCATAATAAAATGTAGGTTCAGTCTTTCAGCACTAGTTGAAATATATCCGTTTGATATCTAGTGGTTAAAGAAAGTAAATTCTAAATGTTGTGAAAATGTCTTATTTAACATTGAAATTGTGAGGTTACATTTTTGTTTTTTAATAGGAATTTGGAAACCTTAGTTGTGTGTAATGCATTACTGTTAAAACTTGAAAATTAGTAATTTTAATATTAAATATTATCCATGAATTTAAAAAAAACAATCTATTCTTTGTCTCTTTCTTAAAAAAGAAAAAGATCTCCAGAAATTTTTCATGTCATTTTCAAACATAAGAGACAATTACATATGCAATTATGTAAATATTTTCCAACCTTGTAAATATATAGATACAGTTATAATGTGCTTGCATATGAAAGCAACCTTGTGGACACACTCACTCTTGTTTTTTTCCCCTCTCTTGTATGTACACATCACACACAGTGATATAAGTATGAATAATGATGTGCATAAATAATGGAAAGCAGCAGGGAAGAGAGAATGATGCAATTTCATCGAAGACTCCTGGATAGTCTTTTGAATCAATGAGAATTAAAGAATTCTTAACATAGCTTAGTTTTGTAGAGAACCAGAAGGCCTTTCTCTGACAAAAACTAGGAAGGAAGGAAGAGAACAGGAAATAGTGAGACAGCAAGCATAATAACTGATTCTCTATGAGAAATAAGTATTTTTGTCTCTTGCTTTGAATTTGCGGATATTTCTCTCAACACTTTGTTTGATAATGTATCCGCTTACATGAAGAGAATTCAGAATAAGTTCCTGAGTTCTGGATTGGAGGTTAAGAGGCCTGGGGTTCAATCCTTGCCATCAAACAATAACTGAAGAGAAAGTTAGTGTGGGGAGAGACTTTTGTTTAGTTTTGGAATGATAAAACCAAGTATTGTCAAAGCCTTTTGCTTCTAGTGAAAGTATTGCAAGGGAGGTTGAAAGATCCCAGATTTGATCATGTATATTTATCTGACTTCCCACATGGGCAGATTTGGCACAAGGACAGTTTTTAGTGTCCCACACGCATACGTGCAGGCAGTTCTAAAAATCTCCCTAGTCCCCGCGACTAATGTCAAGAGGACATTAGTGCAGGCTCAACATTGTCACAGGACGAATGCTGGGTATGCTGAACTTTGATCTCAGGACAAATCCTGAGCTCGCTGGACTAAGGTCATGGGACAAATCCTGAGCAATGTTTTCCAGAACTTTCTGGCAACAAGACGAATCCTGTGCCATGTAGAAGTGATTTGTTACTCATAGAATTCTTTTACTATCATCCAGTTGAAGACTGAATTATTGTTGGATGTTACCATATAACCCAGAGAAGGATTTGCTCTTTATTTTTATGATATTTGTATTTGTGTGTTGCCGTTGCTCTTAAAGGGTCTCAGCCTTTTTTTGCAAGTTCACTTTACACCACTTTTGTTGCTTGCAAAAATAGTGTTCAGCATTTGTTTTGCTGTGAGCCATTATAGAGGCAGCACACACCCTGTTCCTCTTGCTTCTACCCCCCCCGTCTCCTGTACTTCCAAACCTCTGACGACTCAGCCTAACATATCATCATCACAATTTTTGGGGTCTGGGAAAGCTAAAATATTTTTCCCATATAAATTAATAGTAATTGCTTCTTTACTTTATGCCATTTCGGCTTGGCTTATAAAATTTTTTTTTATAGGAATGCTCTACTTTCAGATAGCTGGGGTGGGAGGAACCTGTATATTGCGTCATCCTCTTTAATGTATGTTTATCAATCTGCCTGACATTGTTTCCATGTCTCCGTAGTGAATGACATTGGAATTCTGTCATTGTCACAGAAAAGAATGCTTATATTTTTTATACAATAAATTCTGTAAACTTATAAAATCTTGATTTTGTTTTAGCCCAGTCACATAAAGCTAATATTTATATTATCTGTCACTGCGACTTTTTTTTTTTTTTTTGAGCCAACGTGGCGTTTCTAAGTATTGTTGATAATAAATATGATCTATACCTAATCTCATATTAGCTTAGTTCTTGAGTTTTTATAAAGTGTACATAAAATTTTCAGCGCATTATCAGCTGGAAAGCACTCAGAGAGCGCATACCTCTGCCAACGCCATTGTCAGGGGAAGTAATTGTACATGGATCCTCTCCATACGTCTTCCGTAACCCATTGCCCATCCTTCCACAAAATGCAGACATGAAATTCTGGCAACATTATGTGGTGTGGACATATAACTATAACGTAAGGGATTTAATTGTTCATGGATCTGCCCCAAAACTTAATCACTTCTCCCATAGCCTATTGTGCACCCACAAATGTCATGGAAATACATTGAGAACTTTTGGAGATATTGAGTTGACATAATTATGTGGTGTGGACATAACTACGATGTAGGGGAGGTGCATGGATCTAGCCCAAAATTTAATCACTTTTGTAGCCTTCCACCAAATTTCATTGAATATCACTGAAAACTTTTGGAGATATTGCGTGGTCAGTCATGAGCATAAATGTATGGAGAAAAATGTCTCTCAACCCTGAAAATATTCCTGGAAACATCCGAAATCTCACCACTCCTTCCTTACCCCATTGCTCACCTATTCAGAAAATTTCATTGAAATCCATTGAGTACTTTTGGAGATATCGTGTGGACGAAAAACAGATGGACGCGACCGAACATATATACCTCTCCAACTTCCGATGGCAGAGGTCCCCCCCTCTACGCTTTGTTTTTCTCTCCTTTCTCTTCCCCTCATTCCCCCAATACTCTTTCGCTCTTTCTCTTTGTCTCTCTCTTTCTCTTTGTTTCTCTCTGTATCTCTTTATCTATATCTCTATCTCTCTCATTGTGCCTTTCTCAGTTGCCTTTTATGTTTTCTCTCTCTTCATTATTTTCAATATACCCCTATTCTTTGTTCGTTTGCATTTATTTCACCACTCCTTATTATATCATCAGGCTGTAGACAGTTTTGTAAAGGGCAGCAAAATTCTGTTCTGCATTTGTCAATATGATTAACATACAATTGTACAAGATTTGTAAGATATCAATATTCTAGTAAATCTCATTACTTTATACCTTTTGTGCTATCTTTCCAGGTTCCTTTCTGTTATTCCATTTTAACACTATCTTTCTTTTCTGTATGATTTATAAAAAACGGGGGGGGGGGGGCTTTGATCGTCAGTTATACTCTTGTCCATCAGACAGACTGACCGGCTGCCTCCTGATAGTCAAAACTGGTCTTATACAGGTTGTTTACTTGGCATGGCTGACTGCGGCTATGTTACCATGACAGCACTTTCCTTACAGCACACAAAGAAGAACTGTCTACCAGGAAAGGATAGCCTGGTAATGATTGGGCTTCTCTCACTTTAACCCTGAGTCATATTCATTTTGCTGCACTGCCATCACCATAGACACATATATCATCATCACTAGCAACAACCTTGCTCTCTTTCTGCTTCTGATCATATCAATAATGACTAGACGGAAATTCTGTGGATCATCTTTGCAATATACGATTACAAGTCTGGTTAGATACTCAATAGAAACCGTCATGTGACCAATGTCTTTTGGCAGCATGACGTGTTGGGGGGTGAGCAATTAGAAAATTTGAAATAATGACTAGCCGGAAATTCTGTGGTGCAGCTTTGCAGTATAGGGATATAAAACAAAGTAATTGATTAGTGCAGTTAATTCGTTCCAATATTTTCTGTACTGTTCAAAACCTTATTATAATTTTTTTTTGTTTTTTTTTGTTTTTTTAGCTTATACTTAGTTACATTAATTTGTACAGCAATACCGTAAGCATACTACATCAAAACCTGCACTAATTGAAACCGCACTGTATATTTATAATGTGGGGAGAAAAAAAGAAATCATGTCTCTCACACATATAGTATCAGTAGCAGCCATCAGCTTCCCTCCCTTCACACCTTATTAAACTGCATCTCTCTTCTAGCCTCTTATTATACTACCACACTTTCTTCTCTCCCTTCCTACCATGTCTGTCACACTTATAGTATCAGTAGCAGCCATCATCTGAGCCTGTTGCTGTACACTTATGGTAACCATCAGCCAAGTGATGGGTCATGGACTAGTTTTAAATTGTTTATACTTTTAGAAATTTATAAACACTGCATTTTTTAAATTTTTATGAAAGACAATATTCACTTTGAAAAATATTCCTCTTTTCTTTCTTTTTTTTTTCTTTCTTCTTTCCGCTTTGTTGCTTTTCTCTGCTTGTCTCTATTACTTTAACTCTTGCCCTTTTGCAATGTGCTCGCTGTAGAAAAACTTGTCTGAGGTTAAATAATAGCTTCGGCAAGAAAATTTTAACGTTATCAAACGTTTAGCATTTTGCTTTATTGTCATTGAATGGCAGAGGCGTGGCGAGAGTGTGGCAGTTTCCCCCGGGTGCAGTTGTGAAGGGGCGCAATATTTCCTCTGGCCTATAATGCCTGTTAATTGATAATTATGCCCTCCCCTAGGATACCGCGCAACTACCTTCGGGCCCTGTCTTTGCCTCCCAGTGCTGAGAACTCTTTGCTATGCCACTGTTGAATGGGATATTTTTTTTCTAGCCTGCTATAACCACTAATGACTCTGTAAATAGTAAGGTACCCAGTGACAATAAATGTGTTTATGGGAAGTGTCGGAAGTGTTATGTGCACCACAGGTAGTGCAGGAAAATTACCATATTCCTCCTTTTCTTGATACTGCCATTTTTCTGAAAGGGAAAGGAAGAATGTGGTAATATTCCTATCTACCTTTGGTGTGCAAAATGCACTCTCCCTGAAACTTGACTAACTTGGCTTTGCCTCCTTATTCTATCCCACCCTCCTCAGCACTAACGTAGTTATTAATATTGTACAAGCATACCTTGATTAGTGCAGTTAATTTGTTCCAAAATTTTCTGTAAGGTCTTATCATAATTTAATATGTACGTACCACAATCATGGCCAAATAGGAGTATTTATGACTGTCTGGGATTGTGTTTACTTTCTGTGACACAGGATTTTTGTAATTTCTCTATTTTTTTCTTTTTTTCTTTTTCTTTTTTTCTTTTTCTTTTATTCTTTTTTTAAAAAAAATCAGTCGTGTGTACAAATTATTTTTAGTATGAGAAAGGATAATTCAATTTTTTGTGGCCAATATCTTTTTCAAGGTTATGTTTAAAGGAATTCATATTCTCCGCTGTGACGGTTGCTTGGCATAGTCTGTTTTATTTTTCAGAATATACTTAGTTACATTAATTTGTACTACATGAAAACCTGCACTATTCAAGGTAATTCCTGTAATTCATTATCCACAGCAACATCATTTGCCTAATTTTTTTTCCTTTCATATAACTGCCCTAATTTCATAGACATGACCATCCCCAACACAGCTTGTAATCCCCTCATATTTCTTGAGCTATCACTCCCATAACTATAATCAACATCCCTACTTTTCCCATCACACTCATCCTGTTCCCACATCCCCTTTCTTAAGTGACCCCAACATTTGTTAGATAAATCTGTAGCCTTATTCTGTAACCTCATTTGGGACCCTCCCACTGTTTCCCTTTCTTTTTACCAACTAATCTACTAACCTTAGTTATTTTGAAGACTTTGTGGTGGGGCCAAGGCAAAATATGTTCCCAGTGGAACAAGTGGCCAAAAAGGATGAAAAAGGGAAAAGCTTAAAAGAACATAGATGTTTATTTTACATTTATATTTATATTAATAAAAAGAAACCCCTCTTCTATCCCCTGCCAAGAGCCCTACATAAGGCAGAGTTGCTGTAGTTGCCAAGAACTGGTGGCATTAAGTAGTGTTTTCCTTCATCTTGTTAATGTATGTAGAGGGTGTGATATATTCAACATATCTTTATTACTGTGGTGTGCAGCCGGTTTCAGCAGCCTAATATCACCCCTTTCAGCCCATTGAGTTGGTTGGTAATATATTAGAGATATACAGTGTCTGTGTATTAGATTAGTTGGTGCATATATCCAACCATGTACATTCTGATTGGTGAAAGAAGCCACTTGAGATCTTCACCAAGATAATCTTAAGCTCTAATTTCTGGTTCAATTCAGATTTGAGTTGAAAATAATAAAACAAGTTGGTAACATCAATCTTTATTATTATTGGATGAAGTATTGTAACAC
>VCCN01002840.1:527501-540685 GCA_006491835.1 Architeuthis dux | reverse complement strand
CTATTATTCCCTTCAAAATAAATTTGATTATAGGGACTGGATTTATATTGATCTAAAATTAGATAATAGGGAAAGGCTCAAGTTTGGAGTCTTATTTTGGTCAGAACAAATGTACTATGCTATGTCTAATTTACCTCTGCCAATGAAGCTGGAGACGTATATGTATTCATTTTCGTTTTTCTGTCTGTCTGAGTACCTTTTGGAAATATTGTGTGGGCAATGAATTTCAATTACATTTTGTGGAAGAGTGGGCAATGGGAGTAAGGAAGAATTGGTATCTGTTTTAGGCTTGTGTCATGACTAGATATTTACTCATCTTAGGCTAGTAGTACAGGACTGCCATAATGGGATGTCCACCAAGGATTGAACTTGCTACAATGGTCTTTGAGACTAGCTTGCTAATCATCAATTTATAGCAAGCATCTCTGTACCATGACTGTATATACTAGTCTACCAAACTCATGGGGTATGTATATGGTACTCTTATAGATTGCACATCATTGCATGTGTCTTGTTCTGGCTATCCAGGAATGTTTTTTTTTTAATCCCCCACCCCCTCCATATATTTATTATACGCTCATGTCTGTCTGCATAAAATTGTGAAATGAAATTTTGTGGAAAAGTGGATAATAGGCTACAAAAGAAGTGATTGAATTCTTTGGCAGATCCATGCACAATTACCTCCCCTCAGTCATAGTTATGTCCACACCACATGATATTGTGTGGACAGACATGAACTTTTGCAATATCTCCAAAAGTTCTCAATGAAACGTTGTGGAATGGTGCTCATTAAACTATGAAAGAGGGGATTAAACTTTAGGGCGGATCCATGCACAATTCCTTTCCCTGACAATGGCGTTGGCAGAGGTATGTGCTCGCTGAGTACATTTTATTTTTAAAAAATTTGTAATGATTGTTGAGGGATATACCTATTGTTTATTCTCCAGAAAGAACTCTTTTGGTAATGCATTGATTTGTCTTGTGGTATCTGTTTTAGGCTTGTGTCATGACTAGATATTTACTCATCTTAGGCTAGTACAGGGCTGTAATAATGGGATGTCCACCAAGGATTGAACTTGCTACAATGGTCTTTGAGACTAGCTTGCTGATCATCAATTTATAGCAAGCATCTCTGTACCATGACTGTATGTACTAGTCTACCAAATTTCTGGGGTATGTATATGGTACTCTTATAGATTGCACATCATTGCATGTGTCTTGTTCTGGCTATCCAGGGGTGGATTCGGAAGACTGTCAGAATTTTCTGAAAATTCTTTATTTATACTGTTTCCTGAGCATCTTCTGAGTTTTCAATCTTTTATTGTTTACATATAATAAATGGCTCCATTAACCTACTTCTCAAGTCTTATATGTGCACCACTATGGGCCAGGAACGTTTGAATGGACTTGCACTGCTGCGTGTACATTACAGAATGGATATCAACATTGAGGAAGTGACAGACATCTTTGGCACGAAGCACCCTCATCGTTTGACCCTCTTAACTCTGACTGAATATAATCGGTTTGCTATGATTTGTTATGATACTGAACATATCAAATCTATCGACCCACTACCTACAATCTTTTATATATAGTATGATTAAACAATATATTTGCAACATTGAAGATCAGTGATTCTTTGCAACATTGAAGATCAGTGATTCTTTGCAACATTGAAGATCAGTGATTCTTTTTTTGCAACATTGAAGATCAGTGATTCTTTTTTTGCAACATTGAAGATCAGTGATTCTTTTTTTGCAACATTGAAGATCAGTGATTTTTTGCAACATTTAAAATTAGTGATGTTTTTCAAGATTAGCGAAAATAATTGCCAGCGAAAATTTATTAATTCACTGTAGTTCTGTAGCATTTTTGAATTTTCAAATTTTGGAAGATGGTCAACTCAGCAAGCTGGATCTTCCCCTGCTATCTTTACTGGAATTTTAAAATACCTTCTGCATCCCCACTTTTTTGCCCCCATCTCCCTTTAGGTCGCTTCACCTTTTAGTTGTTTTTTTTTTTATTTACCATTTTTTTTCTTTTAATACAATTAATGCATGACACATACTTGGGATGTTTTGTATATCTTTGACATTCCAAGAAAGGAAAAAAATCAGGTTAAGTGTTTGTAAATCAATGACTTGTAACTCTGCACTCTGATTATTTTCTTTGGTCGATCAAACTCAACTTGACTGTCCTATTTGACTTTCTTATTTTTTTTTCAGTGTTTTTTTTTTCTCTTTCTGTCACTCTTTTTTTTCTCTTTCATTTCCACTTTCTTTTCTTTGTCTGTTTTTCCTTTTTCTATATTTAATCTTTCCTCAATTTCTTTCAATTCTTCTATTTTCCAATTCTTCTTTTGAATTACTTTTTCTTTTCGTATATCGCTTTCTTTATTCCATGTTTTGTCTCTTTCATGTTTCCTTTTTGTTCTTTTTCATTCTTTTTCATTCTTTTTCATGTTTCCTTTTTTCTTTTGTTTTTGCTTTTTAGCTTTGTCTATATTTTTTTTTTACCTTCCTTCTTTCCTTTTATATTTTAATTTCTTCTTTCCTTTCTATCTATAGTTTTATCTATTACTGATACTATTGTTCGGACTGAGATCCTCATCTTGGTTGTCATTTCCACAACGTTTCGGCCGATGTACCCTCCGGCCTTCTTCTTTGTGGAAATGACAACCAAGATGAGGATCTCAGTCCGAACAATAGTATCAGTAATACTAACACCTCATCTCAGAAATACCGAACTCAGTTAGTTTTATCTATCTTCCTCACCTTTTCTTCTCTCCTATTTTTATTTTGAACCTACTTTCTGATACGGATTATATAAAATATTTGGAACACTCTTGTTCATTTATGAACCAACTCCAAAGTATTGTAAAGATACCACTCAACGATGGCACAGAAGGACAAAAATAATATTTTATGAGTAATGGTGGTATTTGCTAAGGGTAGTTTCAGACAAGTGTCCACTTATAACATGAGCTGAAACCACTGAACTGTGAAAGTGTTGTGTCATCTCCACCTTCTCGTGGTTTGTTATAAAGAAATACTGGGTTTGCTTTATTGCTGAGTGTAATTGATTGTCTGTTTAACAATAGATATGAGAAAGAAAAAAAGATTAGTTGTAAATACAGACAGATGGCATGAATAAAAAAGCGAAACAACTTGTTTGTAATATTTAAAACAGTTCTTGTAAACTAAGGTAATTTTATTAAATGTAACTTAAGGCATCTACTTTAAAACAGTCATTTTAGGATTGAATGAAAAAGGAAGCCATGATGTTTAAAAAAAGAAAAATATTGGCTGCTCAAAAACATAACATGAAAGGCTTTGTCAAGCAATCTGTTGCAGTTGGAGGAATTTTTTTTTATCAAAAAGGGCAAAGTAACTTTATTCTCATTTAAGTTTTTTTTTCTTTCAGTTTAGTATAAAATAATGGGAACTTTTTTTTTTAACCTTTTTAACCTTATGAACCTTATCTATGAGTGCAGTTCTACTTTTGAAGCTCCCTGAACTATCATAATTACATTATCTAAATGGGAGATAATATCAGTTGTCTAAGATACTTTCTACTCTCAATTAAACTGACAATAACTTTTGACTTATAGATAAGGAGTGTAGTCATTACTTTATGGCTGCTATCTGGGACAGCCTCTCTCTCATTTATTCAAGATTGGTCTGAACTGATAGTCATTTCCCGATAGGTGTTTGTAACATTAAAAGTAAAAAAAATCACTGGTTCATTTTTCTGAAATTTTAAATGTAACCTTATTGGACAGATATCAAAGAAACATTTTATTTAAATATCAGTATAGTCTGTTTTAAGTCTCTTTTCTTCTCCTTTGCTAGTTTCTTAGGCTGTAGATGAACACCTTTTGCATTATTGAAACTAGTTCAATAAGATTTATTTTCTTTATTCATCAGGTTTGTGAACAAGGTATCTTTGCAAGAACTAGTGCCTTTTGTGTTAATTCAAACTGTTCATCTTAGTTCTTTGTGTTATTGTCCTCTTTATTAAACCTTGCATGACTGGTTTTACAGTTATGCTAATTTATGAACTTGATTGCTATAGATCAGCCGGATTTGATTTTTTTTTTTTTTCCTATTTAATCTAAGTTTCATTGTGTTATGGTAACATTAGACAAAGGGGTATTGGGTTTCCTGAAAATAGTCAAAATGAAGTGAACAGATTAAACAATGTTTTGCTTTATCATTTAGGTCAACAGTGGCCATTTTGAATGTAACCCAAGAGGAGAAACTTTTGGGTTTCACTGACATGTAAATAAATACAGCAAAAGAACTAAAATTGATACTTAAAAAAAGAAAAGTTAATTAAGCAAATGTACGAGAAAAACATTATTAGTTAGAAAGCTGGATTCAAAGTTGAACTACTAAATTGGGATATTTTTTTAATTTAGTACCAGTATACTTTTTTTAAGTTTACTTTCACAATCAAGACAGATAATTTACAGACTAAATGATAGATATAGCAGTGGCGACCCTATGGTTGGCGCCACCCGGGACGGTAACTTATGGTGCCACCCTCCCTCTCTTCAGAAATTGCTCTCTTCCCAGGATATCTAGAATTGTGATCTTTTTGTACTAATATTATTCATCATGATTCTCCCATATTATTGCATGTGATGGCATAAGAACTACATTTACTAACAATTCTATTCATCTTTAGTTTTCAATTTTTCAGTTCTAACTTTTTGAAATCATATGAAGAAAATAAGTATGGGTACCATGAAAATGTTTTTATCCAGTATTTAAAAAAAACAAAAAACTATACAATAAAACTATAAAGCACTCACAGAATGCATACATCTGGCAACTTCATTGTCAGGGGGAATAATTGTGCATGGATCCACCCAAAGATTTAATCACTTCTTCAGTAGCCCATTGTCCACCCTTACACAAAATGTCAATGAAATGCATTGAGAACCTTTGGAGACATTGTGTGGACAGACAGATCTTTCATTAAAAAAGAATTACCACAAGACTATATGAATATTTTTTAGGCAGTCATTTTGGTGTCACCCCCTCTGATGGTGTTACCCGGGGTGGGCTGCCTCCTCCATCCCCACCTTGGTACGCCACTGAGATATAGAGATATCCTTATTCATTTTTCGTTTTTTTAACTACAGTAATTTTGGGTGATGCATTGTTTGGTCTTTCTCAAATGTATGCATCTAGTGTGTGTGTGTGTGAGATTGAAACAATTCAGATATGAATGTCAGAACTTTGGCCTGTTAGAATAAATTCAGGAAATAATGACAATGCTTCCTTTCAGAGATCTATCTCAAAAAGCTTATCCTGGGCTTTGAGACCTTGATCAAAACACTAAAATGGTATAGATCAAAATAGAGTGGTCAACAAAAAATTGCTTTTTATGTGGTGGCAGTAACTCTTGACTCCATTTACTGAACCGGGTGCACAAAGAACTTTTATAGCCAGTGATACACAATACAAATCTCATAAAGACAATTTTATATGGTAGATATTAAAACAGCTTACTGGTTGAATCTTTAAAATAAATTTTTTATTTTGATTAAGCTTTATGAATTAATCATTTGAGACATTCCCTGTATAAAATTGTCACTATCATAAACCAATCTCCTTCTAGTTGATTCTTTCTGACTTTGTGAATGACTGGTTTTGTTGTGCTTGGTCTTTGATTTTTATAAATGGATTAAAGTTCAGTTGCTTTAAGGATTTGTTTGGGAATTTCTATAAGGAATTATTTGATGAGTTGTATGTAAATGGACTAAATATTAAGTTGCAAGTGTTATACAGGATGTCCCTAAAGTCTGGACACATAGGCAAAATGCATACTTTCAATAAAAAAAAACTTGAACAACATTTTATTTAATTGAAATATTAATAAATAACATGTGTTTTCTTCTTTTGACAAACTCATATTTAATCTGTGGGGCAAAAAGAATATATTTAGTTATAGTGATATTTCCTATGTGTCCATACTTTAGGGACACCCTGTATAAATATCCAAGGCAAGTTCACATTGTTATAGTCTTAAAATTGCCTCTAATTTAAGCTGGAGCTAAACTACTTAGTCTAGTTATGGGTTCAAATCCCATCATTTTCTATTTCATATATAGTTGCTGAACATGTATCAACATAATCTAATTATCATGAAATGATTTTACTTTCACAACCACAAGACCAAAATTCATAAAAAAATGCTGAATGTGTTCAATTGAGATCCAAACCTCCAAATTTAGTTGGCATTCTTATTTGAATGTTTGTTATTGCCAGCAGTGGTTCCCGACCGTTACAAGGTCATTCCCCACTTTTGTCAATAAGATTACTGGTTTTTTCACCCCCTTTCATTTAAGTAAGTTGCAACAAAGAATAATTTCAAATAATTATTTTATTTTGTTTATAATTAGACAGCTTTATTATAAGAATTAGTTTAATTTTATAATTGTACAGCTGCTGCTGTGTATTTGTAACTCGAAGAAAGCAAGCGAAAAAAACATTCACCCCCAACTTTTATTTTTACCTAATAGCCTTATTCCCTCCTTGGACTACCAAAATTCCCACCTTGTGGGGAATTCTCTCTCCACCACCCCCGTTGGGAACCACTGGCCTAGAGAGACGTAAGAAACATAGTTGAAAAATGCAGTCTAATTGACCAATTATTAAGGAGCTGTTCGTCCTAGTTTGTCTTTGCTAAGGTTTTTGGTCAGTAATAAAACATCCTCACTGTTCTGTCATTGCATCTAACGTCTTACACAGTTGGAAGTAAATTAGCACAAAAGATTTAACTGGCAAGCAGCTAATACACCTACCCTCCACGCTTCCAAAATAACTAACTTTTTCACCTTGGGTTCATTTCCATTTGTTGCTATAATTACTAGCTGAGGTGCTTTTTGTGATTTAGCTATGTGATGTCAATTTCCATTCAAGGTGTTTGAGTAAAAAGTTTCTTTTTGTTGTACACATGTACATTTTTGGTATTACATTTCTTTTGAAAAAGAATTAATAAATAAAAGGGATAGAATATATGCTTTTAAGCAATATTTTTTATCATAAACACATATTCATGCTTTAGTGTTCTTACTTCACCCTTTATAGGGCACCCCTAAAATATTTTAGATATCAAAACAACCTTTTTGTATGTTAAACTAGACCTAATTACAAGATATTTTCAGTTGCAAGCTTTCTGAAATCTGTTTATGGGAACAAAACCTCCTCTGATGTAGTGATCATATATGGTGCCTCGCCCAAAAAGTGACCAAAAATGGAAACTATAAAAAAATTAAAGTAGAAAGTTAAATAAAACATAGAATTAAATAACATTCAATAAAATAAATATACAAGAAATTGATATTGACAAAAAAATAACATCTCTCGGTTGCTTTTTAAAACTTTATTGTGCGGGCCAAAAACGGGCTATTATAATGGTGTGTGGTATGCCTCAAAGCAGTTTTGGTCTTTGTTCAAAGACAAGTGTACTTTGCAAAGCTTGCAGACCACATTGGGGTGGATTATGTTGTTTTTGTGGCTACAATATTTGCATGTGATGACAGGTCCTCAGGTGATCATATATAGTCACTTGCCCCATAAAGGGTTAACAAAGTATTATAAAGTAAATGTAGCTAGCTAGTTAGTGACTTACTTTGCTATTCTATACCTATAAGGTAGATCCAATGGGTGAAAAAAGGGGTTATAATGATCTTAGCAATGATTAGACAAAAATAGTTTTAGACAATTTGTATTCTTCACCATTTAGATCAATTAATTACTTGTAAAATCTTTGTCTCTAAATCTTTTTTATTAATTGATAGTGTTGTATTCCATCTTAATACAGTAATTCATAGGTTGTATACTGATGCTTAGTATACAAGGGTTTAACGTAGGGTTTGTATTACGTGTACCAAGTCTGACACTGAATCTCTGTTCACTAGTTTAACATTCAGTCGATAGATTTACAAGCTTTACACCAAAGGGAATACTGTTCGCTTTACAAAGGAAGGAATTAAACTCCCCCTCAGTCTTTTACACAAGTCATTTATAGTCGCCTAATCACGCGACTTTCTCGGGCTGGTCCAAACTGAGAGATGGGATGATACCCAACAGATATGCACAAAATATTACTTTTAAATGAAATCTATGAACCTTTTATGGTTAGCAGATTTTATAATGTGTTTGGTTTGCAGCAAACATCAGACAAGAAGGTACATTCTCTTTGCTTTCCATATTATTTACTGCAATCTACAGTTCACACCATGTATTATGCAAAATCATTATTATTTCATTCTTATATTTCATTCTGTCATAAACACCCTTGTAGCACTCGTGCATGTCTGCTGTCCCATGTACTGTTGATGAGTCAACTAAAAGAAAATTTCAGAGTTCATTTGGGAATTGTAAAAACATCCTTGTTTCTATCATACTTGATGTATCATGCATTTGTTGAATAAATAATCACACATAATCATCTGACCAAAATGGTATTATCATCAAGATAGAAGCCATGTCGAATGGGTGGGAGCCATAAGTAATTTTCTCACTGATTTTCAAGAGAATCTGGTCTGTATACTGTGTTAAATTGAAATATTGTTTATATTTATGCACATTTAATAGTGACGTTATGAATTTTATATTTGTTTTTAAAGTTGTAAATATTGTTTATAATTGGAAGTGCTCAAAGAGGTATAGTAAATAAACATTTTAACTGAGTGTTGTTATGATAAACCTAAGAGTAGAGAAATATTTCCTATGAAAATTCACAAACATAGAAAAGAAGACCTAAGGAATCCAGAAAATATTCCAGGTGGAGTATTGGAGTACAGGATCTCCCTTACTTACGAACAGGATAGGTTCCTGGGGTTTGTTTGTAAGTCCAAATGTTCAGAAGTCTGACATTACTCTTGTAAATACTGAATACTATACACTGCATTGTTAAAAAGAAAAGTTTTTACAATAAATCTATCCCTTAATAATACTTGACAGTATATTTTACCAGCCTTAAACAGTATTTTAATTTATAAATAATATTAATAATAATAATGAGACCTGCGACCACCAGTCGCCAGCAATGGCAGGTTGGTACAGTGCTGAGAGCTGGAAACGTGAGGAGACTTACTGTCACTCCTCCATCAGCACCAGACATCTGGTGAGAAACAGTCTACAACAGTGCTGTGGTTAACAGTGAAAGGAGGGCTTGAGACTTGAGACCACTCAGTTTCCAGCGATGACCACCAGGCATCTGGTGTGAACATGTAATAATAACTATAATTATAATAACAATATCTTGTTTGTTAGTTCTGATGTGGCTTGTAGAGATGTTGCAGTTAGATGAAGGATGGCTATGTAGGTAGAGATGGAATGTCATCAGGGTCTGAGGAATAGGGACTGTGAATGGCTTTAAAGGTTTTATAACCTCCTGTAGATGGTATTCGTTCTTGTTGGTCTTGCCTCTTGTGTCCTGCCACAACTCTCTTGAAAAACCTATCAAGAGATGTCTGCACAGTTAATTTTATCTTTACATCATACATTTTCTTGTAGCAGGCAATAGTTTTGTGAACAGCTGTGAACACTTTTGTAGATCTTTCGGTGTTTGGGTCTTGAGACACAAAAGAAGCTAGTGCCTTCTCAATCCACTGATGCCAGATTAGTTTTCTCAAAATTGGACACGGATGTTCCAAAAATCGGACAAAATCAAACAGAAATATATAATATTCAAATGGTTCTTCGGACGATTGAACTCCTTGTTATTTGTGTTGTAAACACAACGTTTTGGCCGATCCATTCTTCGGCCTTCTTCAGGTGTAAAATCCGAGTGTGATAGGTTAAACAGAAGTTATGTTTAAAGGGGGGTAGCCCTTATAGCGCATGGCTTGGGTGTTTCTGAAATATATAACTTTCGTTTACAACATCGCCTGACTTTTTTCAAATAAATAGACAATATACCTGTTAGAAATTGAAAAACTGAAATGAAAATTAAATGCACCAATGATTTTTTTTTTTTTTTTTAATTTTTAAAAAATTTTTTTTTTTTCCGACTTAAACAATGAAGGCATTCTTAGGAAAATTCTGGCTCTTTTAATCCTAATGTGCTCCTGCAATAAGATTGTAATTTATATTGTAATTCAAATGTATTGAACTTTCTATCTTTCTACTTTGAGATGAAATGAAAATTAATAAATATAATTAATGATCCTAAATTTTAGTTTTCTGAAGGATGGTTTGTATACAGAGCTTTTGGTTTTTGAAATATCAATCGGACTTAAATTGGACATAATTTGGACAATTTTAGATGTCCGATTGATTTAAATTTTTAATCGGACATACAGGGCTAAAAAACAGGCATTGTTTGAAATCGGATATATCAGGCAATCCTGTCTCAATCATTCTGAAATCTTATGCTTACAGGTTAGAAAATTTCATACCTCAAAATAAAGGTCAGTATGGTGTCAACAAGAAAGAATCTAGATTTTGACACAAATGGTTCTTAGGAATTTTTATTTTTGTCTAGTTCTTTAGTGGCACAAATGCCAACAATTAACATACTGATTCTTTCAGACAGCCGCTAAAGATATTCCAAGGGACTTGTCGAGTGATTGTGATTTCTGATATCCCTAACAAGCTTAAATCTCCTGACCCGACTGGCTACCTAACTCTGCTACTCTCCACACACTAACCCCCATTAAAGCTTCCAGCCTTTTCAAAATCTCTGTAATTTTTTTTTCTTTCTCGGAGCCAAGACCTTTTCCCCCAAATCCATACCCATCCCTATTCATCTTAGTTCTTTTGGGCTACTTTTTTTCAAATTTCTGGCATTCTTTAAATGTCACTTCCACTACCTTTCTACTTCTGATAGGGTTTGGTTGAATTGGGAATTTGGTGTGTCTACTGTATCAAATATGCTAGGTTAATGAAAACTACTTTTCAGTGGTTGAGGACAATGAAAACCTCTTGGTCTTAGGTATTTTTCTCTAAGCAAGGAGCCTTAAACATCATTTGAAAAAATATACTGCTTATGTTGCCGATCTTTAATTGTTAAAATCTTGAAGACGACACTTTACAAACTATTGAATATCGTCATAAAAAAGATTGGATCTGAAACCCATTTGCAACTAAATATTAAAACGGCTTGACTGTCTGAATAATTCAAATTCATTGGAAATCAGGTTAGTAAATTTTTATTTTGGTTACCTGGAATTTTTTGTATTTATAGCAAATATGTGACATAGTACCAACATTTTACCATAAAGTTTGGTAATTCTTAGATTGGTTTGTGATTATGCAAGCTACATTAATTAGTATCAAAAACATTGATATATTAATCAATGTTAGTAGTACGATCAATACAGCAGAATACATTTTAGATCTTGAGTAACATTCTGTGTTGAATGTGAAAGGATCATTTAGTACTACAGAAGAATCCGCTTATTGTAATCAGTTTGGGACGGTCTTTTAGATAACAATAACTGGTTTAAAAATTGGAACAATTTACATTTATTGTTATTAAATTCATTGTTATTAAATTCATTGTTATAAACAACTTTACATTATTTGAAATTAATATGAATTTTTAAATCATTTTTAATAAAGTGTTGCAGACTGCTTGATTTTGATAGCAATAACTGTTTATAACACCATATGTATAATATATAGCTTCCTCTACAGAACTCTGTAGTTAGAAAAAGATTTTAAATTGAAAAGAAAACTGTTTAAACTTGTGAGTGTGTACACTTTTTCCAACAATATTTGTAGATGTTTAGGTTTAAAAAAAATCCAATCATCATACTAAAGACAAGAAATTTATGTCATAAGTTATAAATGAAGTGATATTCTGTTATAGTCAGGCCCGGGCAGAAAGGGAGTCCTGTAGGGCCACTTAGCCTGGGCCTACGGTTTTGAGTGGGGCTTACTCCAGAGGCATACATGTAGACATATTAGTCATATATATTTAGCACTGATTACAAAGAGTGATGTACTGGAATATCAATCCTGTCGGATATCCGGTACTGGATTCACATGGTGGCAGTGATAATTTTTTGTGAATGCGGTACCGAATATCCAACTGGATTGATATTCCGGTACATCACTAGGTACAAAAATACTTAAATGAGCAGTTTGAAATGGGGGACCTACATTTCTCATCTGGACAGGGCCTATTTCCAGCTCTGCCCGACCCTGGTTATAGTTTCCATATCTTCACCCAGTATTTTTTAAAATTATATACAATACATAATCTATTGTCTGTGATATTTAAAAAAAAAAAAAAAAAATTTTGCATGACTTTACTGATCTAAACTTATCTTCATTGGGAGAGGTCTAATTATTGTGTATGTATAGCATAACAGCTGTTTTCCCTTGTCTACTGCCAGGAGTTTGCTATTCTTAGCTGGGGTGTGGAGAAACTTCTTGTATTATTTTTGAAATTAGAGACTTCACTCTTCACTGACTTGTGACTAATGTGTATTGGGTATTAAACTGTAGATTTTATCTTTCCTGGCCTGTATACTTTGACAATTCCGAGTTATTCTTGGTGACTTTATCATTGTGTATTTATACTATTATTGTTCTTGTTTGTATATACAACGGGTATACTTTCAGCTTATTATTCAATCTCCTCATATCTTTCATCCTTTCTCTTCTCCTTCCCCACCCACTTTTGCAATGTAATGAACAAGGAATGGAAAAGGGTACTTATGCTTGAATAGGAGCAAAAGGGACTTTCACTATAAATGTCATTCATTACTCCTCCCTAACAAGTCTGAAGCCTAAAAATTAAGTTCTAGTAGACCCCAGGAATATTAACTGATGCTAGAAGTAATCAATAATAGCTGATATGTTGGTTTCATTTGCCTTTGCATGTTATTATAGTTAATATAGATACATTCCATATGTGATAAATTACTTTAACAAAATGATATACTTTAATTGCGGAAATATATATAATTTGACAATGTGGAAATGAAAAATTGAGAAAAGTGTGTTACGTCTCAAACATATTTATTATCATGAAGATAAGCCTTTATGCATTTCGCCGCTGCAAGTGGCATCATCAGAAGTTTGAACACTGCAGAAAAGTGCTACCATCCATGCCGGGATAATCAAAAAATGAAGTGAAGAATGGTATTTGGCTTTCTGTTTCTGGTAAGGAAAGGGAGGCAGGTAACCTAGTTTTTGGCTGAAAGTTCTGTG
>VCCN01002840.1:503713-518787 GCA_006491835.1 Architeuthis dux | reverse complement strand
CCATGATCTTAAGCTTATGTCTAATGTATTTACTTGTGAGTTTGCCGGTCATATTTCTAGTTGTACTACTTATCTTAATCTCCATGAGCCACCTAGGTCACCCCTACTTTGGGCTTCATTTGTAATTTTGTTCCCCATTGTCCTGAGTTACTGTCGCTCATGATTAATAGGTGCTAAAAAGATCAAACTATAACTATACATTGTTTTACATTTCCTCTGTTATTATAATGCAGCAACTTAACAGCCTAAATCTTTTGGAGGTGGGCCATTCTAGAAATGTTTTGTGGGTCAAGACGAATAAAAATGAAACTAACATTCCAAGGGAAATTATGAAACATTGCTACCCTTATATGCTGGGATGATCAGTTGAAAAGGTAATCACTAAAAAAGGTATGAATTTTCAAAAAACAAGCCATATTTTAGTGAGTGGTGGTCTGTGGTCGCAATTCAACTTGGCGGTGACTCTGAAAGGGTTAACGAATCTAGCAAAATATCTTGGAATTTGTACTTATTCATTAAACTATTTATTACCTGAAAAAATTCACAGGATACTTTAAAAAAAAATTTCTATGAGATGATTAATTTTTTTTCTAAAAAATAACAAACTAGCATTCCAAGGGAAATTATAAATTGGGCTATGATCACTAAAAAAAGGGCTGCATTTTCAAAAAACAAGTGGGAACAAACTAGTGACCAATTTAGCATAAACTTTCATTGCTTATTGAACCCCCCTCTAAAAACAAACAATTTTTTCTCTATGCGTGTGTGCACGCACGCACGTGCCAAATTTCAAGTTTCTACTATGAACAAAGTAAGTTGCCATGCAAAATTCAAGTGAGTGTAACCAGGGCCCCATAGCTATTAGCCCCCCCCGCCCTTCGTGTATAATTTTAAGTAATGCGATCTGTCAATTGTATGAATAAAGTGGATTGTTATATGCTAATGTGTAATATATCCATTCCATTTTTTAAAGAGATATTTGTTAGGACATTTTTATTAAGCTTTAAGATATTATTAACAATATCTTAATTATAGTGAGCGCTCAGACTTCATACCAGGGAATGTTCTTATTTTGACAGTTGTATTGTTTAATTCATTTTCCCTGTAGTAGTAGTGATACATTTCTAAATTGCTATTTATTTTGGGCCCTACGCTGTAGCGTATTTTGCATATAGGCTAATCCGGCTATGGTTCAGAGAACCGCGGCCCTTCGGGTGTCCTTCTGGCATGCTCAGGTATTGTCCTGGGAGAAGTTGCACAGGATATCTTGACCAGCTGGTCAGGAGCCAATCACCTTTAGCATGCTCAGGATTCGTCCTGAGAAGCTTTTGGGATCCCCCCTCCCCCTTTATCCCGGTCCTCGTGGCATTTGTCTCAGTGACAGGGATTTGGGATTCTCCCCCCCTCAAGTCTCTAGTCACGGGGACATGGGATTCAGCCTCCCCCTCCCCCTACTGAATTCGGCACTAAATGACCCACCAAGGGTTGATGTGCCGTTAAACAAAACAATCAATCAATCTGCAGCAGCCAGGCTTGTTTATCATACTGTTATTCACTTATCTGGTTTGTGATTTAACCTATCCTTCCTTACTTAATTTTTACAAAAAGAAAATATATTCTAAAGTGGTTAAAGTGCTTAGAGTGTTTGCTGTTATAAATTGTACCAAAGTATACAGTTGGTATGCCTTCAAAACCTCCTATTTTCCGTTACTGACAGACCATTACTGTAGATCATTAGTCGCCTGTATAGCAATTACGATAGAAGAGAAATTACTAATTCTATCCTGAATCAGAAGTGACAAAAATGCGGGGCATAGGAAAAAAGTTCTTTGGGATTTGGGGTGTCACATGGGGTGTCACATGGGGTGTCACATGAACATTTTGTATAATCAGTGGTGGTTATGGCATATGTAATTTTAAAAAAAAAATTTTTTTATTTTGAAATCCATTATTTTCAAAACTTTACGGTTTTTATGATCTTCTGTTGGATTTTGATTAACATTTTTTTATAATAAATAGTGAATATTAAACCTGAATGAAATGGCTTTGAAATGTTCATCTGATGATTTGATTTGAAATTCATATGAATTATTTGTCAATATGAAATCAATATGAGGTAATAATTGGTGTCCGTCAAAAGGATCACAATAATAAACTAGAAAGAGCATTACCTCTGCCAATGCTATTGTCAGGGGAAGTAATTGTGCATGGATCCAAATTTAATCATCTCTTTCACAGCCTATTGCCCACCCTTCCACAAAATTTCTTTAATATTCATTGAGAACTTTTGGAGATATCATGTGGACAGTCGTGAGCGAAATACATAAATGTATGAAGAAAAAAAAATGAAAATATGTCAATCAAAAAAAGTATTGCTTGATCTGGCCCCAAATGTAACCAATTCTACCTTCCCCTATTGCCCACCCTTCCACAAAATTTCATTGGAATTCATTCACTTCTGGAGATATTGTGTGGACTGACTGACAGATGGAAAGACACTCAAACGAATACATATACCTCTCCAACTTTGTGGTAAAAGTAATAATGATTTATTAAACAATTTGGAATATATAGTGTTTACAAAAGAAATAGACTCTTTCAAAAATGTATTAAATCAAAACTTTTTAAGATATTGACACTCACAATGCACAGTTTTGTAGAGAAACACTTGAAGTTTATTACAGCAACATCATACTAACATTGTAAAAGTGTATGGCCCATTCTTTTTAAAAAAAAGACACTGCAATAGGAGCTTCTTATCTTTAGATGCTACAGAACTGGTTGATGCCTCAACTACACAAAGACAGTGACAACTTCATTTTTTCAACAGGATGGCACAGGCAATTTCAATTATCTTGATGAAGATCTTGTGCAGTGCTGGATTGGCTGTACGACAGCCACCAACATTATGCGTTAGCCACCACAAAGTCCAGGTCTAACAGCTTGCGACTTTGACATATCCCCCATAAGAAAAAACACAAGTTAATTGTCCCTCCCATTTCTGTTAATTTAGATGATCTGAAACAACATATCACAACAGCTGTTGCTGCTGTAGATGAAGATATGTTAACACGTGTTTAGCAAGAAATTGACTACCGCCTTGATATATGCTGTGTGACTGAGGGTGCACACACCGAGCAACTGTAAGTTGCAGTAATAAACTTCAAGTGTTTCTCTACAAAACTGTGCATCGTTAGTGTCAATATCTTAAATAGTTTTGCTTTAATAAATTTTTGAAACTGTCTACTTCTTTTGTAAACAAACTGTATGGGGTTGCATCAATAAGTTTTAGCTGAATTTTGGTCTGGAATTTTTAATGTATAATGTTCAATCTATGTGATTGATATTCACTGCTGAATTAGGTGCATTGACAAGTGGGGAGATTATGATGAAAGTTTAATATTTGTTGTGCAAAATAAATGCCTTTCATCATTAGGCTATGGACTAATTGATGTATCTGTGTGTGCGTTTTTAAAAAATATTTTTAAGCAATTATTTTTCTTTATTTTTGTATCCTCCTTTTGTTCCTGTGGCACCCCCATCCGCCACACATAATTCTCCTCCTCCTCCTCATGTTCTTGCGTCATCTCCACCTTCTCTTTTTGACCTCTTTCTCTCTCTCTCTCCAGCTTCATTTGTCTTCCACAAATTACCCACTTACAAAGAAAACTATCCCTCTCTCCGACCAGAAATGAAAACTATCTTCTTCAATGTTGTCTGATATGCGTTGCTGTTTGTGTATTCCCCTACACCTTATTATGTATAATTACTTTGCAATTTAAGCTGACACTGGTCGTAATTGATCTCAAAATATGTAGACCTATTGCCCGAAATGGCATAATTAGGCTTGTGTTGTACATGATCTCGATAGCCTCCTGCCTATGAATCTACTTGTTCCTAGTTTGCAATACACCTATTTTATATATACTTATCTTAATATTGTTGTCCGTATGGTATTTGGAGATAGTCTGGACTACTTTTTCATTGGGCTTTTTTTAAGGCATTTATTTTCATTGGTAAACAAGATCTTTATGGGCCCTCTGTTTTTTTTTTGTTTTTTGTTTTTTGTTTTTTGTTTTTTGTTTTTTTAAATTTTAAGGCTGATGATGAACTTTGCTAATTTTTTAAAACTGATTTTCTTTCTATTCAACTTCAACAAGGTTTTAGTGGGGGCTCAACTTTCAATGTAAGTTTATCCTAAATTGATCCCTTAGTTCATGTCCGGCTGCATTCACGTTTTTTTTTTTTTGTCATGAATTTATGGCTCAAACCTTACTGATAGCATTTTCATCAAGGTAACTTAATTTTACCATCACCACTGCTTAATTTATGAGGTAAAAAGAAGCATATATGGGCGGTGGTGTTTCATAATTTCCATTGCAAGTTTGGTTTATTTTTAGTCTGATACTGGTTATTTACGCTATATTGTGTAAAGACAATATCCTATGTATTTTTCACAATGGTAAACAGTTTGAATCTATTCAAGCTCTTTTGAAAAGATAACATTGGAACTATGTGTTGAAAGCAAAAACAAAATTGCTGTTAGTCAGTCTATCACACAAGTCCTTGCTTAGCCCCGTTAATGGTGATTCACTTTGTGGAAATACGCATTAGTCACGTATTACCATAACACAATTAATGCAACTTCATTATGTTGTCTGAGGCCATGATTGGAATAGCAAATTTGTTAGTAGCCACCAAAAACTCCACCCTATTCCCATATGAAAGGAGATGTGGGGGAAAATGAGAGATTTTCTAGACCCAGTCTTATAATTTGGGCTTTATTTCTAATCTTGAAGTATTTCTTTTGGGTTATCTTTTTAAATAAGCTCAAAAGAGCAATATTAGAAACCGTCAACCAAAACTGTTACATATTTTAACATAGGCTTCTTCAGTTTTTCAGCAAGTCTGGCTGGCTATTTATCTATCATGTGTTCAGGCTGCACCAATGGAGCTACAGGGCTGAAAATTTAAACATTTACTCCTTACTATGCCTAGAAAAAACAATTTTTTGTTTTTTTTTGAATCCCCCTGCCTCTTCCCAATAGGTTTTTAGTGAGGGTGAGTGTATGCTAAATTGGTTCCTTAGTTTGTGTCTGTCGGCGTTCATGCTTGTATTTTGAAAATTCAAACTTTTTTTAGTGATCATGGTTCAACAAAAGGCGAGATAAGTAAATTATTCATTGACCACCCCTTTTTCCTATTTTTTTAATTACCCCCACCCCCCACGTCATTGGTCATGTAATGGTTTCTATTGTGTGACTAACCAGACCTGCATTTTAAAATTTTTTGATTTGATTTTTAGAGTAAATGGGAATAAAATCAATACTTAAAGGATTTAATTTGTATACCAAGTTTTGTCAAATAAATCATCTCGGCTTCCTTAATTTTTCTTCGTCTTATTTTTTATTTATTTATTTGTTGCTACTCACTAATGCTTACTTAGGTGTAAAATCAGCTAAAAGATATGCCTATTTTTTATAACATGTAGGTTGTCACCAATAAAGATATATGGCTGCAAACCTTCAAGATTTATTAGTGAATTTATAGATTAACTGGTTGGCTAGACAGATTTGTTACAGAGATTGTTTCAGTTTTATTTGAAAAGCTTGGTATTAAAGGAAGATAGCTGGCCATAAAATATATTTAAAAAATAGCTGGGAAACATCCCTTTGATTACGGCTGACACATACTTACTCTATACTCTCAAGTAAACAATTTGTGGTTTTGATGAATTTTGTTGTCAATGGTTGAGTCCTGAGGTCATGTATGATTTCACAGTTTACTCTCTTACTCTCTATCATGGATTTGCTATGTATATGTAACCCTACCCAAACTCACCAAATAATGGAGGTCTTCATGAAGAAATGTTTAGTCTGAGCGTTAGATTAAGGTTGCTATGTCTGAACATTCAAAAAAGAGGATGTTCCCAGTGTAGCAAGCCAGATAAACCCCTCGCCAAACTGTACCCAGGGTTAAAATGGACTAGCTTGTTTTATACCTGCTTGATACATGACCAACGTCTTCATTAAGTTTGATAGATTAGCGACATCAGATTTATCCTGCTATGAATTGTTTTGGCTATGAAAAGTGGCTATGAAATAGACACGGCTACTAATTTGACTATGAAATAGACACGGCTACTAATTTGACTATGAAATAGACACGGCTACTAATTTGACTATGAAATAGACACGGCTACTAATTTGACTATGAAATAGACACGGCTACTAATTTGACTATGAAATTGCTGGATACCTATCCTGGAGTATAAAGCAGGCTAGGCTATTCTATACCCCCTAGGCCAGATTATACCCCCTTGTGTTTTTCACAGATAAGTTTGTGTTTTAATGTTGGGTTTGTTTCTGAAATCAACTCGTGTCATGCATGCATTTCCAGAGGTGCCTGGCTAATTTATCTACAAAAAATGAATGCATGTGGCTGATGAACAAGAAAAAGCTGTGAATGGCACTACATTCTAGCCATAAAACAGTCAAGTTGAAAACACCATACAGGCATTCCCCCTCTCTCCCTCCTCATTACAGTTTCACGTTGTTTTTTTTTTCCCGTGGAGTAAATGATGGAAGCTGAAATTCTGGACATTCGAAAAATGTAAAAAATTCCTTGCGGATGAACATTTCGAAGCCTAAATGGAGGACATGTCCAAGAAAATACAAACGTATAGCAACCTTAAGTTGAATAGTAATTTTATTTGATGTGTTTTCTAGAAATGCAACCTTGTGCTAAAGTTGGCCTCATCCAATGAAAGGAAGGACATTCATGGTTAGTGAGCTGGTTTGCAAGTCATTAAGTTCAATCCTTGCTGAGTACTCTAGACATTTGGCTTTGTGCCAAAGCTGGTCTAGTCTAACAAATACTTAGATAACAATTTTGAGTGTTGTCATGTTCTAACCAAACTGATGTTATACCTTGTGTATTTACTGTTTTTGTTACTACTGAACACAAAAGCACCCTTTTCTTTTGATTTAGCTGGAGTTTGCATGAAGTCAGAAAAATGTTTTGCTCTGCTTCCTAACAAATTCATAAAAGCAACAAAAGTATAGTTTACTATTTAAAAAGATTTTCTTTTTATCATGTACTCAAGGTGTCATGACGGTGGTCATGTTATTTTTTGGTATGTTTTACTCTCCTTTATTTTAATTAAACAATTTATTATAATCCACTTACAATTGTACGTTTTGGGAACCTACTCTTTCCATTGGACAAGGGGTTGGACTTTTCTGGTTTGAATTAAGAGTTGTCCATTACCTAGACTGGTTGCAAACCAAGGCGCAAGCACCAAGTCTGCCCTAGTATTTACCCATAGCTGAGTGGAGAAAAATGGATTCGTGTCTTTCCCAAGGGCATTAGTGCAAAGTGAATTGAACTCAGTTTGCCGATTCCATTTTCCAGGCTGCTAACTGTTAGGCCACTTGCACCTCCTAGTTTACTATAGCTTTGTAAACCTATGGAGAAATGATGTTTAGTGTTGTGTTACTATAAAGAAGCTTGGTGGTTTAATTAGTTGCATATATTATATATTATATAATCCCCCAAGTGCCAGTGATTGATGTTTGAGCTTGGGTAAAATCTAGGATTTTAAATGGTGATTTTCAAAGCAGGCCCAACACAATCTTCCTACCTAGTATTTCCCCCTCATCTGGCCCTGTACCCTGCCCAAATTGAGCTCAGTAAATATTGATGTGTTTACAAGAAGGATGAAAAAAACATCTTTTTAATCATTAGGTTATTCATGTGTTCATATATATGTATCTATCTATGATAATTATAATGACATTTATTAGTGAGAGCCTATATTTGCCTGGCGTCGGTGTGATCGACTGCTAAACGAGCGGCCTAAATCGTAAATGTGAATAAAGAAACGAACTCCATGCGGGGATTGAACCCGCATCCACCTTGGAAGCCACCTATACGCTGTGCTGTTCTACCGACTGAACTAACGAAGATCAGATGGTAGACAGGAGTCTTTTCTCCTACATTTTGTTGGCTTCTCCATTCTCACGTTCTGTTGGCCAGCCCTAACCATTAATAGTAGAACTTGAAATTTTGTATACACACTCCTCTCAATGAGTATGAAAAATGTTTTTTTGAAAATTCCCCTCCAAAATAGGGTTTAGTAGTTTGTGCCCGCTTGTTTTTTTTTTTATTTTTTAAATTTAGACATTTTATAGTGATCACAGCCCAACTTTTTAATTGATCACCACCGACACGGCATATAGGATTCATAATTTGCCTTGGAATACTAGTTTTTTTTTCAGCTCTTATAAAAATGTGAATGTGATTTTTAAAAAAATGTATTCATGTTCACATGTACTAAAATAGTTTCTTTTATCATATCCTGCTGTTGATTAATAATAATATAAAACTTTGTTTGCTTTTAACTAATATATATATATATATAATGTCTCCACATTGTCTTTTGCTAGCATCATTATGTCAGATAACCGTTATCCTATTGTACACTATATTATTTTTCTTTTGCTCATTTTGTTATTTTTCTTTTTCCCCAGGAAAGCCCGACCTTATTGTCAACGATGAAGAAACGGCTCCCTTAAGCCCCGCTGAGAAGATCTTTGACTTTGATTTGCGTTTGCCATCCATTGTTCCCCCAAAACCAGGACGCATACGGGAGTTGGCACTTAAACGCCAACCTGGGGGTGATTTTGGATTCTCCCTCCGTAAGGGAGTGGTGATGGAGAGGCACAATTTGGATACAATCGGTTCTAAGCGTACTGTGATTTTCGCTGAGCCCGGCACGGGTCCCAAGGCCACTGAAACGGGCTTGCTACCCGGAGACCGACTCGTAGAGGTCAACGGAAACAACGTGGAGAACAGCAAACGCGAGGAGATCATTGAGATGATCCGAGGGTCAGCAGACAGTGTTGTGCTCAAGGTGCAGCCTGTTCCTGACCTGATGGAATTGAGTGTCCGTACTGCTGCAGATGGCGTTAAAGTGGAATTACAAGAGGATGTAGCAAAGGGAGGGACTTTAAAACGAAGTGGAAGTGTGCGGTACAAGAAAACGGTAAAATTCCTTACTTATTCTTTCCCTTTTCTTTTTCTACTTCATTATCATCTTAATATAATTTTATAATGGATATGTTTACAGCCTATATATGATCCATGAACAACTAAAACTTAAAAAGGTAAAGCATCTGTCTCCTAAGAAACAACTCCCATTGGAGTATATATGACTAGTTTCTCATTTAAAATCAATTTTTCTTATATTTATTTAATATTTATCAATTAAAGAGTATTTGAAAAATGACTAGGTGTATTCTTCAACAGTATAATTAGTAACCTATCAGGAGGTGGGGGACCTCCTGATAGGTTACTAGGTTCATCGTAGGAAATCTGCAATGTTAAATTCGCTTTCTCTCGGTGCTTATGGCAGTTGAGAAAAATTAATTTTTTTATGTTTAAATGCTTTATTTTTTATTTAATTCATCAGGAAATATGGATAAAAGAACGCTTCTACCTAAATTCCTCACATTTATCACCCTTTTTTTTTTTCTTTAAAAAAAAAAAGAAAAAAAGAAATTCCTCTTCAAAATCTGGCCAATGTGTAAGAGACAACTCCTATTAGAGTATATACGACCGGTGCAAGGTCAAAGTTTCCTTTGCATGTGTCGGTTTAGTGATCCTTGCAAGGTTACGGTATTGCTGTACAAATTAATGCAATTAAGTATAAGCTGAAGAAAAAACATTAAATTATAATAAGACCTTGAACAGTATGGAAAACTTTGGAATGAATCCACTGCTTTAATCAAAGTATACCTGTATTTTGAACATTGCATTTTATTAGGTAAGGTAAAATGTGCTGTCTTCCTGTTGCATGCGTCTGCTTTGTGATCCTTGAAAGTTTCAAGTCTTGTTAAGACCAGGACTTTATTCTTACAAGTTTTTATGACCACCCCCTTGGCAGGATCCAAGTCCACCAAGGGTATACCCCCACCCCAATCTCACAGAGTAGAGTGTACTTAATTAGCTGCTGAGTGCACAGGCAAATTTGTCCTAATGAAGAGTTTTCTACACTCTTTGCTCATACCAGGAATCGAACCGGATACATACTGCTTGTGAGGCAGACATTTTGGCCAGTACACTATCCAAGTGGACTAACTGCAAAACTTATCTCATATTATTTTGGGGGGAAATCTGACTCAGGTCAGTTGTTTGGGTAGGGAGGGTCAAGGCAAAAATGATTCATCACTGAATGGCAGAGATGTTTAGGTTGGTTGTGAGAAGTGATTCAGATTAGAGAGAGGATAATTTGATCCCCTTCTGTGAAATTTCCATTAATCAAAATAATCTGTGGAAACAATCAAAAGATAATGAAATGGTTAAGGCCAGTGATTGAAATGGGGGGTTGAGGGCGATATGGCGGCTATCTACTTCTCAATTTCTAGTGGTTTTGTATATTCAATGTTTTCTAATGGAATCATTACTGTATATCAGTTCCCAAAACCCAGCCTTATCATATACCTAGTTCCCAAAACCCAGCCTTATCATATACCTAGTTCCCAAAACCCAGCCTTATCGTATACCTAGTTCCCCAAACCCAGCCTTATCGTATACCTAGTTCCCAAAACCCATTTATATCACTGGTAAAGAGGATCTTCAAATGGAGTAGAAGAGTGTGATAAATGATAACCTCTTTGCTTTTAATGATTCTCGTATGCTTAATAACTTCTATTATTGTGAAATATTTGTTTTAAAAAAAACCAATTTTTCTCCCCTGCTGTTCTTGTTCCTCTTTGCAAACTTGAAAATGTTCTACCTTTCTAAGTTCATTGCTATCACAATATATTTTTAAAAATATTTTCTTTTAAGCATGGTATACAACTTTAAACTTATTCATTTGAATAATAACTATCCAGTAAGTCAAAAGTTGCACACCACATGAAAGTAGTGTGTGTGTGTGTGTGTGTGTGTGTGATGTTTGTATGTTTGTATTTTGTTTAGAAATATTTATCTTTGTGTGGGCAAGGTTTTCTTGTATCTCTATGTAAATATAGAAGTGTATGTCTGTGTTTAAACTTCCATGACTAAGGTCAGTGGTTCCCAACAGGAAGGATTTGGTAGTCCTGAGGGGGGTGGGGTGGAATAACACTATTAAGTAAAAATAAAAGTCCAGTCTAGAGAAAGGGTTTTCTGTACTTCTATCTATCAAGTTGAAGGCTTGAAAAGTTGAGAATGATTTAAGATGTGCTCTCTCACTAATAGACCCACAAATCGAAAGAACTAATTGCAAAAAAACAATAACAGAGATCACATTGATGTGTATATCAGTGACAATAGCAGAATTCTTATTTTCTTTGCAATGAATTGGAATTTCAAATGTGTTCTAATTATTTGCGCTTGCTTTCTTTGAGTAACAAATACACAGCAGCAGCTGTACAATTATAAAAATTAAACTAATTCTTATTATAAAGCTGTCTAATTATACATAAAATAAAGTTATTATTTGAAATTATTCTTTGTTGCAACTTAATAAATGCAAGTAGGGGAATACTAGTAATCTTATTGACAAAAGTGGGGAATAACTCAAAGGTTGGGAACCACTGGCTTAGGTAATTAATTGAATACCAGTTCAATATGCTAACCACTGGGCTTTCACCCAGATTGTGAATAGATTTTCATAATATCAAAGTACTTTTAGGCAATGATTAATCATTTTTATATAAAATAATTGATTCTTTTGTCTCTCAAGAAATCTTTTGTTCAGTTCTGTTCAGCTGTTTGCTTTCCCAACAAAATATTTAAATTATTTATAACATTTTGGCAATGCTACTGAAGCAAAAAGTAGTCCTACATACAAAATATATCTCAAGTGCCAGGCTAATGAGTCTCATTACACAATTTGCCTCTGAGAGTAAAAACTTTTTATTTATTACTAGTCCATTGACCTTCCTCTTTGCTGACGGTTATCATAACTATTCAACAAGCTCGGCTGATGGCTGCTACTGAAACCATAAGTGTGACAGACACGGTACTAGGAGGGGAGGAAAGTAAGTTAGGTATTTTAATAAGAGGGTAGAGAGACTGATGGCTGCACTGATACTATGTGTGACACACAGCTCTTATTATATATATGATTTTTGATTTTTAAACATTAAGCTTAAAATATTAAGGTTTAGTAAATTATTCATTCATATTTTTGTGGGTGCTACATGACCCTACATCTCATATACTTGGTTGGTGAAGATCATTATAATTTTAGATTTGTGGGAAAATCATGAATTTAAGTAAAGATGATAAAGTCTAAAATTCAACCTCACAAGTTTATTGATAATTATTACTTGACAGCCATCAGGGAAAGGAAAAACTGCCTTTTATTAAGGTCATTTAGTCAAATATTGCTGATGAAATAGCTTCAGGGTTCTTTAATCTCCAGCCTTCTAAAAAAACATATTAGGTTGTAATGAAAGTTCTGTCCATTTTTTTTTTTTTTTTTTTTTTTTTTTTTTTTGTACCGATAGTGCTTGACCAAGATAGCTGAAATGCCATCCCTATCCTGCTGTGACAGACAGGAAATTTAGCGAACAATTCAATGTTAGCCATATGACTGTTCACCGCAATTTGAAGAAGCTAGGAAAAGTGTCAAAAGTTGGAAAATGGGTCCTACATGACTTGTCCATAGCAAATTGCCAGCAACATGCTGATTGTTGTTCTCTAGAGCTCCAGGTGCCGTTTTTGGACAGTTGTTACTGCAAATGAGAAATGGATCCTTTTCACAATGTTAAGCACCATTGTCAGTGGCCCAGTTAGGATGATAGACCTTTGCCCCAGTCGAGAGGCAACCTTCATCTGAAGATCTTGTTGAGTGTTTGGTGGTATATGCAAGAAATATCATCCATTAAGAACTTTTAAACAATAACCAAGCAATCACTGCTGAAGTTTACTGCCAACAACTTTGGCATTTGAAAACAGCTTTGGATAGAGAACGCCCATCCTTAGTTAACAAAAAATGGCTCCTTCTTCATCACAATAATGCACATCTTCATACCACTTGAGTGACCAAAGATCTCATAAAAGGATTCGACTGGGAAAAAAGATTTTCATCTACCATACTCTCCTGACCTAACTCCAACTGACTATCATTAGGAGTTTGCAAAACCATTTTGATGGACAAAGACTCATTTCACGAGAAGAGGTTTAAAATCAGTTAGTCTCTTATTTCAGGTTGAAATCTAAGGAATTTTACAAATCTGGTATCGAAATACTTGTTGATAGATGGAATAGGTTATAAAAAGCAAAGAGTATGCTCTCCTTCGCTTTCAATAACCTTATTCCATCTTAATGATTGAGTGTATCTTTGATCACCACTATATTTGTGTTTCCAAATAAATTGAAACCTCAGACAGAACTTTCCTTACAACCTATTATCTAACAAAAATAAAATAAAAGTAGTTGCAAAAGTCATAAAAGGATTGTCTGGAAAAATCACTTAATGCGCGTGAATTTACTCAAAATATAACTCGGTTTCTGCTCCCAGACATTGACAGAATTTTTCAATATTAGAGAAGCAAATATATTGGCAAGAATTTCTATTCTTGTGAATTGAAATTAACAATCTGAGAGCCTTGGTGAAACAAACAACTTGCAGCAAAATATTGTATAATGACTATAATTGTATTAAAAGAAAATTATCATAATATACCTTATTTGCCTGCATACAAACCAAAAAAAGTGTTTAAATATTACATTGATTCCAATATACTGGTATTAGAGATGGGAGCCCACACAATGAAGACTTGAACTGTCCAATTAGGATGTTGGTAAGTTATGAGTACTCAAAAAAATACGCTTAGAAAATATATGGATATGTCTTACAGACAGTAAATTCAATGAAATGGAAATAATGAACACTATTCCATAATTCTTAAGCACTAAATAGTTATCACTTTTAGAATACAATTTTAAAGGTTACCTGTTCATAATCTTTTTTTAATTATCTGACTGTTGGGTTTTACCAGAGGGATAATTCGATATTTCTAATGTCAAGTCCCTAGTGTCTGCTGCTATCATTTCAAGGACATTGTGTTCAGAAGTTGCGGCTTTTAAACTTTATAAGGATGATCACACATAACAAAATATTTTCTCTCCAAAGATCTTGCAATTTTCTGACTCTCTGTGTGATTGCATGTGCATAATGAACAAAAAATGTAACCTTTTCATTTTTCTTGTAGCCATTTTCTCCTGAGCCCAGTATTTTGGTAAGCAAAAGTAACAGACCACCAAATCCCTTCAAAACACATGCACACACACACAGTATCATGTTGCTACTATTATCACCTATTAGTTGTAACTGTATCCACCAATTTAAACCCTCCACTATTGTCTCACATATACACATACCAGCTGAAATATCATCCTCCAATTTGTATTACTCCTATTTCCTTGTCAGTGCATTTAATTCAGTGGTGAATATTCATCACATAGATCAGATTATACAGTGAAAATTTCAGATCAAAATTAATTATAGAGGAAGCCATTTATTATAATCAAGGATAATGTTATCAAATCGTTAATGTTATCAAAATCACTCAGTTACAAACACTTTAATTAAAATGAATTTAAGAAAAATTTCACTTATTTTTATAAAAAAAATGTTAAAAAAAAAAAATTGGGAATTTTCAAAAAACTAATATGTTAAAAACATGCTTAGTAACCACAGATAAAATTTGGTGGCCATAGCTCTATCTGTCCTTGAGTTTTGCTATGATGACACAGACAAAAAAGCCATTTGGTGAATTATAGTAAGATGACTGTAAATTTATAACAATGAATGTAAATTATTCCAATTTTTATATCCTTCCATTCCTTGATTTCATACTGTTGACATAGGGAACCACTTCATATGATGTGCCTAAAAAAATCTGGAGGAGGCGAGCAAATGTATATGTTTCTAGCCGCTGCCTTTCCATGAGAGCGTTGTTAGCTCAGTGGTAAAGAGCAGGACCGCGTATAGGTTGCTTCCAGGGTGAACATGGGTTTGATCCTCACACAGGGTTCATTTCTTTATTCATTTATATGATCTAGGCTGCCTGTTT
>VCCN01002840.1:440906-456182 GCA_006491835.1 Architeuthis dux | reverse complement strand
GGAAACACACAGAGAGCCTTGTGTATCTGTGTGTACATGCTGTTCTTATCATAAAACTGGCTTTTCTCCCACTGACATGAAATGTGACTTGTACAATACTTTCTTTTATAGATTCAGACAGTTGGTCATTATGAGAGAGTATTAATGAGATGGCCAACAGTTAACCTTGTTCTTGAAGTATCTAGTGCTTTTTTTTTATCAACTTGAAGTAGGGGTTCAGATTTGTTGTCAAAGGATGGGAAAATTGATGCCTCCTCAGACTTTATAAATATATCTGAAGTACTTTAAGAATGCCAGTATGGCTTCATTTAAAATATATTTATATATTAGTTACTCAATAGAAACCATCAAGTGACCAACATCTTTAGGCAGCATTCCATGTTGGAGATGATCAATTAAAAAATTTGAAAATGGGGTCATCAATGAATTAGTTACTTCTCTCGCCTTTCATTGGGCAGTGATCTCTAAAAAGAGTCTGAAATTTTCAAAAAAACACCTGTGAATGCTGCCGGACACAAACTTACCAATTTAGCATGAACCTAAATTGTAAATTGAACCCCCACTAAAAACCTGTCTATACATTTATTCCATGTTGGCAACAAGTCATCAATCCCTTTCATAAAGAATTCTTCATTCAAAGCACCAAGAAGTTCACTGAAGTCTATTTTAATGATCTTGATTGGAGAAGGTCTTGTCTCTAAGAAATATGTCAGATCAGTGGTTTCAAAACTTTGAAAACTCAAGGAGCCCTTCTATAAGGGAAATATTCTGGTGGACTCCTATTTTTAGCATTTAGTTTTTAGACAGTAATTAATGAACTACAACAATAAGTAATTTTCAACCTTTAAAAATCATTTTATATTTATATTATGCAAATCCTAATATATGGTAATTATCTTTTTCGATATCAGTGCGAGAGATGATGTTGTATCTCAATTTGCAATGTTAGGTTCAATATTTGATGTGTTAATTCTCAAGTCATGTTTAACATTCAATTGGTTTTGTTGTTTATTTTATTATATATAGCAACTTATGGTTGAGTTCAGTTATCCTTATTAAAATACATGGTATTAATCTAAATTTTCAACTGCAGATCCCTGACCATTATCTGACGGACTGTCAGGGGTTCAGGAACCACAGTTTTGAAAAAATGGTTATGTGTAGGAGAGAGATCTGGCGACTAAGTAAGGAACAATAAAATTGCCATCTTCAACTTTAGTAACCTCATTTTCGCAACATGAAGCCAGGAGTTACGCAGAAAAATGATAACCTTTTCTATTCACTAAACTGAATGCTGTTTGCATGAGCTTTGAATGTACCATTTCAAGCTGGTCTACATACCTTGGTGGATTAATTCTTTAACCACTAGAAAGCTATGTGTATTAAACCAATCCTTTTCTACCAAACACTCTCCGTAACCTTCTAGAGAAGCTAGTACAGTTTTTTTGGTTGATATTTCATCTTCACATACGTTATGTGACAACTGGATATCTTGTGAGTCTTCATGCCAAAAATTAGGTCAATAGGCCTTGTCGTTTTAGCGTGATAGTGGCGCGAATAAACAGAAGCCTCTAATATTAAAGATACAGTAGTCCCCACCAATCACAGGGGATAATGTTCCAAGACCCCCAGTAGATGCATGAAACATTTCATGCATCTATTGGAAGCTTCTGTTTATTCGTGCCACTATCATGCTAAAACGACAAGGCCTATTGACCTAATATTTGGCAGTGCCGAACCCTATATACAGGCTGTTTTTGCCTATACATACCTATGATAACACTTAAGGCACAATAAGAGATTAAAAACAATAACTAATAATGAAATAGAACAGTTATAACAATATAATGTAATAAGTTACGTGACTGATAGAAGATTCATTCTTACTGTAGATTTAGCAACCTTAGCATACAGATTTTTTTCTTTCCTTATTAAGTCGAGAACTTTCACCTTTTCCCTTAAAGGAAGCAATTTACAATTTCTCTTTGGCATATCTGAATTGTGAGCATCATTAAGTAAAACTTATGAATTATTTCTGGGGTTGATTGCTGTTAACTGACACTATGGAGCAGGGGGACCTCCCACATATCTCTGTCTGTGTATATTCTATTTTGTATTCTATAAGTCATCATTTTGTGAGAACTTTGGATTGGAAAAATATTCTGACTGAAATTGTATAACATTTCTTTATGCGGGTACTTTTAAAAAAATATTACCGTTCTTTAGATTTGTAAAGATTTAGTACATATCAAAAGTTTTTAAAGGAGGCATTTTAATAATTACTAGATGAACCATAAGGTTACCCCCTGGCTTCTAACAAAGTGAAAGAAACAGTAATTTGTTGCCACCCTTATTAAATTACATCTTTAGTAGGTAAAGAGTGGATCCACCCACCCGCTGAGGATAAAACATTTTCAAAGTTTCCCTGACCTCCTCCTTCTCACCTCACCCACAGGCACTCCTGACTGTCTGCTCTGCCCAATTTTTGTTTCAGGCATTGTTAATTGTTTTTTGTTATACTTAGTCTGAAAGATATCCTAGATAGTTAACCAAGCTCTATAATTAGAACCAGAAAATATATTTAGATATTGATGTACTATAAGTATTCATTTGCTCATGGTGGGAGAGGTATCTATATTAATATCAAATGAAATCTGTATGTGCAAGTGTTATGCATAGCCTCAAGCCCCCACTCCCCCCAGATGGCTAGTACGTGAAAAATAATTTTAGAATGGGTTGAATTAGATGTATATAAAGTAAGTATTGTATATGTTATCATGTTTTTCGCACTTGAGTATAATGCTACCCTCCAATTTTGACCCTGACTTTTTTATATTAAATTTCTCGCATTGTACAGGAGTAAACACAGTAGTCTAGTTTAATATAAAGAATTGAACATTCTTGAATACGGTGAAAGAGGAAAATAACTATTGGAACATGATAGAATATAATATATAGTGTTCTAGGCCCTTTGAACAAGAGAATGGTTTTAAAAGGACATAATGTTGAAAATATAACAGACAGATAGGGCTCCTGTCATTTATTAGAACCTTGATAATTGATATAACAACAAAAATCGATCCAAGGGAGATAATTTTGTATAGATATTTGACAATTTTTAGTATTGTAAAAATTGTTTAATTTGTTCAAGTCATTTTCCCTAATAAAGCTTTCTCCCTAATAAAGCTAGTGACTCAATTTTAATTCTATATCTTATAAAATGACTTATATTTATTATAAAAGAACAAAATTTACAATAAATGCTGTTAACAGTTTGATGACCTTTAGTGTCAGTTTTACTATTAATTTTACCATGATGTGTTTGTTTTATTGATGGAAAAGTATCTTTGGCACAAAAAACAAGTTATTTTGAGGCTATGTAAATGAGGATAGTGTTATTAATGGACCACTAAATAAGTATCTGGCTTAGTATTATGGTTGCTACATCTGAACATTAAAAAAATGTTGACATTCTTGGGTCACTGTCATTTAAAAGAAAAAAGGGTTGTCGAGGTCATCAATACATGTAAATAATATAGTGACAGTGGCTTGATTGTGGTTGAAAATTGCTAAAATGCCTTAAATGCAAGGCAAGAAAAGCAAATGTTAAAGTGCAAAAAAAACAACATGAGAAATGGTATACATTCAACATTCCCTTTTTTGTTGTAATAGCAATATTAAAAAGATTAATGTGCATTGCTGAAGAACAAGAAAATGCAGTACATGGTACTACATGCTAGCCCTAAAGCTGCTAAGGTGGCAACACCATACAGGCATTGTGTGTGTGTGTGTGTGTGTGTGGAGAGAAAATGATGGAAGTAAGAATTCCTTCCGGGTGAAGATTTTGAGAGCTAAAATAGTGGACATGTCTGGGGAAATACAGATGTATAGCACAAAGCCACAAATGTTGGGCACTCAGTGAGGATTGAACTCACTACAGCAAACATCTGAAAGATTAGCTTGCTAATTTTGTCAACAGTTTGCTAGTGACTTTAGTGTAAGTTAAAATGCTCTTTGGGTTAATTTTGCATTGGTATGAACATTGCAGAATTGATGAGGTTGAGCCTATGTTTGTATGGAGATGGCATATACTCTTTGTGGTTTCTAGATTTTACAAGTCATTAATGAACTGATTCCAGCAGATACAAATATTGTGAAACTCTGTATCCACTGGATTCGGTCCATTTATGCACTTGTAAAATCTAGATACCATAAGTATATGCCCTTTCAATCAGATACTTTAAAAATCAAACACATTAAATGTAATTTCTGAAACTTGTTTAATTTTTAAATTAAAATGAATTAAAAAAAAAAAAAAAAAAAAATTCAATGTCTATTCACATATGAGATACTTTTTTTTGAAACCTTAACAAAATTGACATTTCTTGTTTCGTCCACCGTGGGGAGGTAAAGATAGTGGTTGCACTATTCTGTCCATCCGTCTTTATTCTCATTTCTTTTTAATTGAACAATCTATTATAATCCACTTCTGGCTTGCTAGGCCTTTCGAAGCTTCACCAGATCCCTTTTAACCGTACATTTTGAGAACATGTTCCTTTCTCTGTCCTTTAACAGTCTCAAACGACGCTGGATAAGGGGCTGGACTTTCCTGGTTTGAATTCAGTTATCCATCTCCTAGACTGGTTGCCAGGCAAGGCTGAAGAGCCCAGTCTGCTATTGTGTAATTGTTTGTATATGTATATCCAACTTAAGAATGAAAATATGTGTATCTGTTTGTATACCTCTGTGAGATAAATAAGTATGTGTAGCATTTTTAGAAATAAAGTCTGACATAGAGGCTTTAGGAACACCTAGTGAAGGTTGAAATCACAATAATTGATTATTGAACCTAGCTTCCGTTCTGATCATCACTTAGATGGATACTTAAAATATGAGCTGGTATTATATTATATTATGAGCTGGTATTATATTATAAGAATTGCCAGGTTGAATCATAAATTCCTACTACCAGTTACTTTAATACAGGTGTCCCCAGTTATAACGTGTATGTTGGGGTCCAAGAAAGCCAACCGTATTACAATCGAGTCGCAATAAAATTTAGCCATTTTGGAGCTAGATGTGGCGGTTTTGATGCTAGATGTGGCGGTTTTGATGCTAGATGGAGCTGGATCTAGATCTATCTGTTTTGGGGGTCCACCATCCACCTGCTTTATAATGCGAACTGCACTATAACAAACCATGTTATAACAGTGTGGGGGTGGGAAGCCTGTATCCAAATGCTGTAGGACTGCAGTGACCTTCAGCGCCTCAAGAAATGAATAATTGCTGTGGTTATATATTTGTGTGCTGTAGTCTCATTTTACTCCCGAGTATTCCAGCAGGTATTCTTTACCTGTAAGATTAGAACTTCTTCACTTCTTGGAGCTAAGCCTATTCTGTTTCTACTACCTTTTATCATTACCTCTTCTTTATCTCTGTGGACTCCATCTTGCCCATCATGTTTGCCTGGCAACCTTCCCATCTTCATTGTTCTTCTTTCTTTCCTCCATTTGCCCTTTCTTTCCTCCATTTGCCGTCTCTCTTTCCCCCCCCGTTTCATTGGCAGGTGAAACCTGGTATACAAATCTATTTTACCACCTCTTCCATCATTTTTATTCTCTCTAAAGGCCAGCACACTTGGGGCCATAATAGTGCAACATTGGCTTGCTTCTAAAATGTATGCACACTTGTGTACCAGGCTAAGAATTATTAATTATTTGTTTACCCCTTGCCAACAAAAAAGGCTGGGAATAATTATCTAATTTTGCAATTGTATTGTACTTGTAAAATATCACAACCATTATGTTGTGCAGCAATTTCTTGTTTAGTTTAATATTCAGGAAATATTGAACATAATCTTAAAGTAAGATATAATTTATCAAGTTTAGTGTAACATAAAATGTTATTTGTACTAAGTTACATCACTGATGATGACAATTGCATATTGCTAATTATTATGTGTGGATTTGTGTGTATGACAAATGAATTTGTAGTAAGTTCTCAAATGTGGTGGATACATGTACAATTGTCAGATTTATTGTTAATCATTGCTACCCACAACACTGGTTTATTGCTGGGTTTAGGTTATTCAATGTGCTCTGACATATGTATCTATCTATGTATCCAGACTCTTCCCCAGTCCTAACCATTGAAATTTTGCACACACTCCCCTCAATGAGTAGGGAAAATGTTTTTTTGTTTTTTTAAAAAAAATTTCCAAATTTTTAATTGATCACCCCCAACACAGCATATATGGGTGGTGGTGATTCATAATTCTCCTTGGACTGCTAGTCTTGTTTATGTTTAATATTTCATGAATATTGAACTAATCTTGAGGTAAAATTAAGTAATGATACAATTTATGAAGTTTAACGTAAAAATTCTATTTCTACTAAGTTACGTCACTGATGACAAATGCACATTGCTAATTATTATGTGTGGATTAATATGTTTTACAGATGAATTTGTAGAAAGCTTTACTGTTTTTATTAGCTTTTCCATAATTTTTTCCTTTCATGTCACATTTGGAAAAGTATTATTACTTAGATAAAATACTAATATTTCTAGAAAAAAACTTAATGTTTCAAAATATATTCTATTCTATAATTAGCATTTAATAGTGATCTCCCTTGACAAATTGGTCATTATAATATAGATAGGGGTGAATGCGAACACTGACCCCACACTATTATTATTCAGTGACACATAGAATTCTTTGTTTTTCTCCTACTTTTTCATATCACCAACAGTTGGCACACCAATGCTATACACATCATATAACTCCTTCAAAGACAATCCATGGTTCAGTTTTGTTGTTCCTGTTTATTTGAAAGTTCAACTTTCTCTTGGATCAAATTGAGCCAGCGTTTGTACTTAACACCACCACTGACATTTTCATCTCTTTCAAAATCCACTGCAAGGGTCAAATGTAAGCAGGAATACTTACAAAATTAGGAGATCATCACTGCTTACCATATCAATATCAGTGAATATGGTCTGATTTTACCATATCAGTCTGGTGGCCTCAGGAACTTCAGGTTCTCACACATGATTTTTTTCTGACTGATATAAATGCCAAACCAGTAATTGCAAGAATATCAATGTCTGGCCGTTATTTAATCTAAATGAATGATAATGAATCCTATTGATAACAAGCCTGGCTGATCAGGGTCAAACTCCACTCCTACTTCTATATCTGACTGAAGATGATAACTGTAACTTTTGTATTGTATATATAATAAATAAATTCATAAATATCGGTTTGGTTTAATGTGGCCTGATAGACAAACAGTGTAGAGGATTTCTTCTTGTTGTTCTTGTTACAGGGGAAAAACAAAGTCAACTCCAACTTGGACTAAAGTTTGACAATTTTGTTATCATTCTTGTCTTTAAAAGGCTTTTTTTGTTTTGCATTTTTCTTTTGAATGGTGGAAATTATTAACAAACGGACACTATTAGTCTTACTATTTCTTTAATTTGTGGTTTTTAAATTCTGTGTTCATGCGTCATATACAGATCAGTTTTGAAACTAAGCAAAAATTCTCATTAAATCTACTCATTAAATAAGTAATATAAGTAATCTACCCAAAAATACATCTCTGAAGAATAAAAATTCCAGAATTTGTAAATTATTTTTATTACTATACTAAATATATTGATGTATTGACAGCTACTCGTTGTACTATTTCTAAACCCCTTCTCCCTATACAAACAAGAGAATTAAAGATATTTTCTATAGTTTTGAGAAGGGTCATTAGTATTCAAAGGGTTCTTTGGACGATTGAACTCCTCCTTGTTATTTGTGTTGTAAACACAATGTTTCGGCCGATCCATTCTTCCGGGGCTGCGATGATGATGATGACTCTCTGTCCTGGTCTGCTGACAGGAGCTGATCTTTCTGTGGAGGGAAATTCATTTCGGAGGAAAGACTCTCCCACGTGGGTGGAGAGAAAAGACGACAAAATTCAAGGATCTTCAATTTGAAATCTGGGGGTTTTATTTCCGGAAATTCTGTTGCATTTCGTTTTCTAGCTGAGTTGGTCACTTCGGATTCAAATCTCAAACTGGTAACTGCTTCTAACCGGTTTCCACCTCCCTCCGCCCTGACGGACAGGGAGCTGCTTTGTTGACCTGTTGCTAACCACTTCCAGATCTCAACCCCAACTGCTAACTGTTTCAAATCTAGCCCCTTATAACTGCTACTGGTCATATGATCCGTCCTCTTTTCAAATCTAACGCCCTTCAGCGGTTTCCGGTAACCCGATCTGTCCAGTTTGTCACGTACGCAATTTAACACAGATTCCAAATCTGGCCACTTCCAATGGCTACTGGTAACACAATCTGGGTGTATTTCGTTACAAGAATATATCTAGTTATAACAAAAACTAATAGTAACCCGTGGATTAGAAATTAGAAATAGTTAAATATCAAATGATTAAAATCAAATATTAAATTAATAAATATTAAATTGAATATTAAATTAATGATTGTAATTGTAGTCCCATTGTATGTTTTCCAACCATCCGTTATTTGTTTCATCAAGTCAAAGTGATCTATAATTTCCGGTGACACAAAACGAAAGATTCATGACCTTTCCAAGGGAATAAGTGCATTAACACAAACTGTCCCTGCCGGAATTTGAACGCTGTTCATCCAAAGACAAATATAATGAGACATTTTTTGTCATCTTTTGCTTTTAATATTTTAAAATCCTAGCTTTATTGTGTGCGAGTAGTCAATATTTTTCTTTGATTTATTCTTCAGATATTTTTATCTTTTTTACCCACAGAACAGCATGGCTTTCAAATAAAAAAAAAAAATGATTAGGATTAGTCATTAATATTCCTTTGAAGAGGATTATAATGAATACCACTTGCCTCATTAAACAAGCAGGTCTTAGTCCAGCACAAAGCTATTAAAATGCCTCAAAAACACTAGTGACAACTGCAAATAGGGAAAATCATTACTGGCTTAATTCTTTTAAGACTAACTTAATAAGGTGCTTAATGCCTGAATTAAAATGTCCCAGTAGATTTCTGAAAGAAAGCCATGGGACATACATATCCCAGCAGCAGTCGTAGAAACCTTGGGATATATATATCCCAGTAGTCTCAAAAGGGTTAATGCACCAAAAAAGTATATTGCAAAGGACAGATCCCCAGTGATAAGATAGAAATGAGGCCTTCACCCAAGAGTAAAGGCTTTTCTTGGCATTAATCTGATTCTGCAAAATGTTGACTCCAAGCCCTAATTGTTACTCTCTAGAGTCTTGCAGTACACTTGTTATATCCACAGGCATCAGCGAATACTCTGATCAATTCCAGAGTAATATTTAGGGAAGCAGTCTTCAGCGCCACGGTTTTTAAGGTACATAAGGGCCTTCACTCAAGAATGACAGCTTGTTATTTAAATTAATTTTGTTTACAATAAAATAAGCAAACCAACAACACTATAAACATCAGTTACACATGATTTCCATACAAGCAATTTATAGTAAACAAAGTATATTCCCTCATGTATATTTGTAATACTGCAAGTACCGTATTTGATGGCATATAAGACATTCCCTGCTGAAATAAGGAGGGGGTATTAAGAAAAAAAAAACATTTCTCTGAATTCTTCTCATTTATCACCCAGTTTTGTAATTCCTCAAGTTTTGGCCAATGTGGGCTGGACAACAGAGGTTATGTTTTGAATCTTTGCTTAAAAATTATTAATCACTAGTGAAATTGAAGACTCTTGCTAATTAATTGGATGAGCAAGAAACAAGCAAAATGGAGCCAGCCACAAAAAAGGGAAAACGAAAAAGTACCATAGAGATTTCTATGTTTATTTTGAATATTGAAGATGGGAAATAAAATGTCAAATAAAAATTATCGAACTGGCGGGCTTGCATTCATATGGAAAAAAAAATATGGTGTGACTGTTGGTCTAAAAATAAACTAGTGTGCTGGCAGCATGCCAGTCTATTTTCAGAACACCAGTCTGTTTTGCTTAACCATATAAAGTAGACATCAAAATATTGAGAAAAGTATATTCAGATAATTTTATTCCACATTTTAATTTCCATATCTGATATTTAAAATAAACATAGAAATATTTCATATTAAATTTCTCTTATGTTAAAATGTCCGTGATTAGCAGTTACATAGTAGACAAAGACAACTACAAATACTCATATAGATTTACAATACACACACACATATATATATATATATATATTGTCAAATCCACATACAGCGCTGTTTCGTCGTCTTACGACTCATCAGTATGGCTACTGACTATAAGTGCCTTGGTGCCCCGAGCGAGGATTGAAACCAGACCTCTGGGCCAGCAGTCCGATGTCTTACCAACACCCCAGTCACCGCGGTGGGTTGTAGATCATTTTTTAGGCATATAAACTCATGTCTTTCTGTTTACAAGAGCGCTCAATTCAGTTTACTCCAAAGAGCTAAGATGTAAACAGGTTCATGACACTAGATAAAATAATTTCTGAAAAGCTTTTTTTCATCTGACATTAATCAAAGGGGTCATCAGATGCAATCCAGATTTGAAAAAAAAAATATCGTTTAGATTTGAAATCACGTCACGACATTGTCTTAAATCATGACGTCTTGGATTGTTGTTCTAAAACGTGCTTGAAAGTCAGTCAGTTTCTGTTTGCGCAATACTGGCTTTGGGGTTTTAATGCAGATTGACTCCAAAACACCAAGGTGGAAAGATCTTGCTACACTGATAATTTTGAAGCAATCCTCGTTATATGTATCTTGTATTTACAGGCATTTTAAAATTCTGTACCACCAAAAGACTTTTCAATTATAGTATATCTTTTTCTGTTTCGTGGTTGGCTTCATTTAGCTTGTCTGCTCATCTGATTAATTAACAAGAGTCTTCAATTTTACTTGTTGTTTACATTTTTTTAAAGCAAAGATTGTTAAAATTAGTTCTATATTTAACATTACATTAAATAGTCGCTTCCCTTAGGACTGGCGTGCTAGCATACATAAAAAGGGTAAGCATTTTTTAATTGTTTATTTATTCCTGTAAACTCCTTCTGGAGCATTGGGAAACAACCACACCATGTCAGCAGACTCTCTTCTGGGCAACTCCCTCAACTGGGCCTATTTAAGTCTTGTTGCCTTTGTCTCACTCTTGACTGATCTTCTCTAGGTCTGCTTTGGCCCTCCCAACTTTTCTCATCCCCTGTGGATTCTGGTCTACCACTGGAGATGTTCTTGCTCTCAAACAGGATTCTGATGTTCTAGGTACCTATCCTGATTTTTGCCTTTGTCGTTAGAAGGTTGGTCAGCAAACTAGCTTTCTGTAGGCTTTTACCAGCATGCATCATGAGCCCTTGTGAAGAGGAATCTTCCCGACCAGGCTCTCGCTCGGGTGATTGTTGGGACAATCACTGGAGTGATGCTGCTGTGTTTTCAGTAGCAAGTAGGTTTTACGAGGTGGAGTTGCTACCCCACGCACAACCCTTCTCCTTTACCTAGGTTTGGGACAGGCAAGATGAAAAAAGTGTATTTTATATTTTCAGTTCCATTTCATTCTCTTCTTTTTTTTTTCCATCTCTATTTTTGACAGAATGCAAACAAACTCTTTCTGTAACATGACAGTTGATTTTTAAAATTAAAAAAAAACAAAAAATTAATTAATTAAAAAGATTTTTGCTCCTTTTGTTTTTAGCAAATGTTTTTCTAGGTCCTTAATTATTAGGTATTTTTAAAAATTTATATTTTCATTCTGTTAACCCTTTGAACACTGATCCCCTCACATGTACGACTCCCCACACGGACACCCAGGAGTTATATAACGTTAGCTGTGTTTGATTAATATCCCCAAGTCAGATGACGGAGAATTCTGGGGGTATCAGAACGTATCAATGTTTGTGAACGGAACACACATGTCAGTGGTTGCTAAAGCGGCCGCTGGTATTTATGGACTTTCAAAAGGAAGCCACTAAAGCAGCTGCCCGTATTGAGATTGTACAAATTTCTTAGTTGACATGTGTAATAGAAATGGGGAGGGGAACAACACTGATACAGTTTCAATGTAATGAGTCCAACAGCAAGTCAGTGCTGAAACACTGGAACGATTCCTTCAAGGGGTACTTTCTTGCTTATCACCGGTAAGCTATCACAAACTCTGAGCCGCTACAGCTAATTCACAGTATAAAACCCAAATACGATTCAAACGTGGCTTCTAGTGGCGAGTCAAAAGCAAACTGCTCGAGCACTCGCGGTCTCTTTTTATCAGCAGAAACTTGCCACATCCAGGTTGCTAGCGCCCAACATAAGGGTCACCAAATCTCTACTTCGTCTATATATGTCGTCGACTCGTTTCACTAGGCTTTTCCTCGGGTGAGTCCATTGCCACTTCGTCGCCATAACATGAAAATGTAATATCCATGAAAACACAGAAACTTTAATATTCCACTGTCTCAAGAACTCAAAAACAGCAAATATTTTTGATTAAGAACTATATTTGATCTCCAAGCATATAATCCAAGAAATGTTATACATCAGCAATTCCTTGCTAAAGTACTTATCTGGTAACTCCAAGAACTTCCAGGAAAGTTGGGTGGGACAGGCTTACAGTGGTCTTTTGGAAGATTTGAAGACAAAATTGTGAACAGATTTTTGTATTTTCTTTCTGTTTTTTTTTTCTTTCCATATATTTGAAAAATATTCACTTACTATTAATGTCTTATGTGCATATATACTCCCTACTTCATTTTCTTTTTAATTTTCTTTTTCATTTTCTTTCTTTCTTTGGCTCTCACTTTCCATCTCACCCATTCCTACTTCCTGTTTTTCTTAATCTCTTTCTCTTGATCTCTTTCTCTTCCCCCTCTTTGTCCTTCCTATATTCTTTGTATTTTCTTCTTTTTACCTCTCCCTTAAACTTAAAGTAAACAAATATATTATCTAATAAGCATACTTAATCCCCAAAATCTCATTTTTCATTAACATATTTTCCTATTAACCAAATCAATATTGGCTGAAACAAAGTTTACCAAATAACTTTTGAATCATAGTTTTGAGTGGGAAGGAGGGGGTTTAATCTGTGTATTAGTGGGTAAATATAAGCATGCACACACACACACATACATACGTATGACCACCATGGAGTTTTTCTAATTTTTCATGCTTCCATATGCAAATTCAGAGTTTGCTTGAAAGCAGATATAAAACCAACCCATAATTGTTATAGGATCACTTTCTGCTGACCAGCTATTTTCAGGATGCGCTATCTTGAAATGACTGACTGGTCAGCAGAAAGTGATCCTATAACAATTATGGGTTGGTTTTATATCTGCTTTCAAGCAAACTCTGATTTCACATATGGCTTGCTCTTGCACTCTGGCTGTCTCTCTCTTTGGTGCTCTCTCCCTCTCTCTCCCCCTCTCTCTCTACTGCTTTGAATTTTGATGTTTAGTGTTATTACTGATATCAATGTACGTGGTGACATGCTGACTAGTGATTTAGGCTGAATACATCAGTTACTTGTGTGTGTGATATATATATATATATATATCACACAGGGTTGGTGAGAATTAACTCCCTATTAGAAATGATATGTAACTTTGGTAGATTCTACCATTTTATGGTCCAAAGTAAAGCTAGTTTAACTACAATCGACCAATAAATAATAAAGTTATTACCAATTTCCAATTAGACCTGGGGCCAACATTGATATTTTCACAGATTGGTACCACCCAAGGTGGTCAAATAATTTTTGTATTTTTGTATTCCTATAATTGCCCCGAAGCAGAATGGTCCACCGCATATTTTGCCATCAGTTACTTAATGCCACTGTTGTATACAGTCATGTAATAAAAAAGTTATTGCAGATATTAAGTGTACATACCATGTCAAAAACCTCAAAAAAGATTGCCCGATTACCCCGTTCTACAGTACATAGACTATTGACCATTCTTCCACAAAATTTCATTGAGAATTTTTTGAGATATCATGTGGACAGACAGACAGACAGAAAGAACAGCCAGGACTAAATAAAAAAAGAAACCCCAAAAAACCCTGATCTGAAATTTGATACTGTTTTTTCCATCTGTCTGTCCACACGCTATATCTCCGAATGTTCTTAATGAATTTCAATGACATTTTTAGGGCAATAGGTTATGGGAGAGGTCTTTTCGACCAGATCCATGCGCAATATCTCCCCATCTTCCAATTCAAAAATTCTAAATGAATCTCAATGAAATTTTTAGGAAGAGTTGGCAATAGGTTACAGAAGAAAGTCATGACCGGATTCATGCGCAATTATCTCCCCTACGTTCTAACTGTCTGTCCACACAATATAATCAAAAGTTCTCAATGAATTCCAATGAAATTTTGTTGAAGGGTCATTAGGCTACGAAAGGAGTGATTAAATTTTTGAGTGTATCCATGCTTAATTACCTCTCCCATGTCATGGCTATCAGTCTACATAGGTGTTTCATTTTTAAAAAAGTGGTTTATGACATTTGATTGTAAATAGCTCAAAATGACTTGCTCTGAGGCATACGATTCTTCTGTAAACTTTACTCAGCATGAATTCTTTTTTCAAACGATATACAATATGCCCATATTTGATGAAAAAAAAACCAAACCTTTTTCTGAATAGAGCACCACAGCAAAAATCCACCATTTTCAATTGTCCATTTGAAAAAAAATAACATTATTGTTTTCGGAAGTACCAAACATACATCTTTACCTGTAGGGATGAAACGTCCTATATATCATTTTCATTGGTCGTTTTTTCTATTCATACAATTCAAGATAAAATATTTTCTTCTTTTATACATGAACCCCCTCCCCATAAGCCAAGGGAGATGATTAACATTGTTTACTTTACATCTTACTTCTGAACTAATCTACTGCGCACACACACACACATGCAAGGCACAAGATATATCTCATTTAGCATTTACTAATCAAAATATTTAATATCAAACTTCAAACATAGACTTTTTGTATATCAAAGAGGATACCTTTGGGAGTTTAATACAAGTTAAATAGCTTTTGTTACAATTTTTGTGAGGTTGTTACATTATTACTGTACATGTATGAATGCCAAGTAAAGCCCTATTTTGAATTTTCCATTAAAAAGGTAATTACACGATATCTCAAAGTTCTGAATAAATTTCAATTAAATTTTGGAGAAGGCTGGACAATAGGTTACAGAAGAAGTGATTAAATCTCGGGCGGATTCATGCTAATTACTTTCATTGGCAGAGGTAGGCGCTCTGAGTGCTTTCTAGTTTAATAT
>VCCN01002840.1:378946-391114 GCA_006491835.1 Architeuthis dux | reverse complement strand
CACATATCATTAATAATTTAATATTTTGTTATTTCTTCATTGGCCTTTATAGAACCTTATTCAAATTAATGCCTAAAACAACTTTTTATTGAAAATTATAATCCATTAATATTAGATTTGTATTCTGTATAACTGCAAATATTTATAGTCTCCATAATGAATATTAAGCTAAATCACCTCAATCCTCATTTGACTAAAAATGTTTCCCCCCTCAAAATATTATCTAATTAATTTAATAAACTTGATAGAAAAAGAAAGTGCATACTATTACAAAAGATACTTACAAAAATTATATTGTTTGAATCAAAATGTTTTATGGTATTATCCCCCCAAATTATTAAAAATGAAAAATACAGCAAATGTGTACTGATGTTACACATTTGTTCTATTTTGTCTGTAAACAATCTTCAACCCACTGTGTCCGAATGTTTTAGAATTTTGTTGTTTAAAGTTCCCTGTGGGGCATAGGGCCGCAACCACACCATGCCAGCGGATTTGGTTCTGCACAACTCCCTTCAGCAGGGCCTATGTCAATCTGGCTGCCTTTGCCTCACTCGATTGATCTTCTCTAGGTCCGCTTTGGCCCTCTCAACTCTTCTCCTCCCCTGTGGATTTTAGTCCGCCCCCTGGGCTGATTTCCTGCTCTCAAACAGGGTTCTGATGTTCCAGGTCCCTATTCTGATTTTTGCCTTTGTTGTTAGGTTGTTTGACGAACTGGATTTCTTTAGGCTTTCACCAGCATGCGTCATGAGCTCTTCTGAAGAGTAATCTTCCTGACCAGGCTCTCATGAGGTGATCGTTGGGGCAAATCGCTTGGGTGATGCTGCTGTGGTTTCAATTGCAAGTAGGTTTTACAGTTTGGAGTTACTAGCTTCATGCCCAACCCTCCTCCTTTACCCAGGCTTGGGACCAACAAGATGACCCAAAAAGAAGATCTTGGCAGAGTTGTTTTAGGATTAAAGATACACAAAAAGATCAGTTAATTGTAGTCTAAGGAAGAATTAGGATGAAAAATTATATTGAAGATGGTACAAATAAAATCCAATGATTAACACTCTATAATTATTCACTATTTACTGATAGAATAAAGGAAGAGGAGATCTTTTAGTTTATATTTATAAGATAAATATATGATTACTTTATATAGAATGTAATGATTATTTCCAATTCAATGTATTGGGCAACTTTCATTCTGATGTTTTAAGGATTAAAAAAATAAAAAAATAGCCAGCATGTAAAATTTCATGAAAAATAGCCAAAATGTTTTTAGAGCTCTTGATATCACAAACTGAAAATGAATTTTAATTTTTCAAGAAACCAAGTTAACAGTTTTAAAAAAAATTCTAAACTCTTTAGTGAGCTTTGCTAATTTAGTTTACACTTCAGAGTAAACTAAGAGACTAATACTGTTAAGATTAAGCTGGTGTTTCCATTCATATTTCCGTTGGTATAAAATGGCTTGATGTGAGATGGATTAAAGTAAAGCTGGATGGACATGTATCTTCACTGATTCTCTTTATTGAACTGACATTTTAGCGGGAAAATACAAACAAAGAAACAGATTAAGGTAAAGTGGAAATCCGGATTTTACAAGTGTTGCTGTAAACCAGTACTTAAGGAATTACGGCAACAGAAAATACATGAATAAACAAACGAACAATTTCATTAAGTTTAGTTTACATATTAACAAATGATAATTATAAAAAACATTTGTTAGTTGAGAACCTATATTTGCCTGGCACTGGTGTGAGCAACTGCTAAACGAGCGGCCTAAATCCTAAATGTGAATAGCTCAATTAGTAGAGCAAAACTTGCATATAAGGTTGCTTCCAAGGTGGATGCGAGTTCAATCCCTGCATGGAGCTTGTTTCTTTATTCACATTTACGATTTAGGCTGCTCGTTTAGGAGTCGCTCACACCGGCACTGGGCAAATATAGGTTCTCAACTAATAAATGTCTTTATAATTATCATATTCTGTCGGATATAAAATTATCCATCATTTGATTTCATATCAACCAATACAATACAGAAATAGAATGGAGTGATTAATAATATTGTCAACATTAGAAGCATAGTTGAAATATTATACAAAGTAAAAAAAAAAATATCTTAATAGCTAATCTTTGTAGATCTTAATTGGGGAAAAATTGTGTCATTGTGAAAGAACTAAAAATAACTTGATAATATTTTTAACATTAAACCTCTGAGCCATACCCAGAAAATGTCTGCCTGGCGCTCTTGTTCAATGACAATTAGCATAATAAGACCGGAAACTCAGAGCTCTTCTGGTTTGCTAGTTTTTATGTTTCTAGAGAAGAAAGAAAAAATGTCAACCCATTAACACCATGATACTTTTCTCATTCAAATATCATTTCTGCCCATGTGCTCTTTAGATATGGGTGACACACACCCAAGAGTAAGAAATTGCTGTTATGATAAATATCCTATTGTAATTGTGCTGGAACCATTAAAAGTAAAGTTGCATGAAGTTTGTGTAACGTACTTGTTGTTTTTGTGTCTTTGTTCGCTTTGTTAGTCTTTCAGTTCTAGCTGTTGAGGTCTGAACACGTTTCTGGTTCGTACCCGTGTTTAGCGTATTAAGAAAAGAAGACGGAACAAGATACACGTGTGACAGGGCTGTTTGCCTGTAAAGAACTGAGCCTTCCCTGTCTCCACTTCCGGTCTGCGTTTCTGGAAGCGGAATGGGGGCTGCTGGGAGCTTGCTTCGGCATGTTTATTGATTTAACATGTACATACATTACTTATTGATTTAACATACAGTTAAACTTTATTTTTGTATCACAAACAGCACAAATGAGTAAAGGGAGCTGCAGATAATAGAAAATATGCTATGGAGAGAAATGCAATACAGAACAACTACAATAGATATGAACAGTGTCCAAAGAAGAGATAGAATCCCTGTGTGCTACATTGCTACTGCCTTTCATTGATGTACATAACATCCATCATTACGTTGTTCTATTTTATTTCTCTATCCTTATTTGTCAGCTGTCTTTATAAAAAAAACAGCATTAAACAAAAATTTGATTTGTTCCATATGAAAGCAGACTGTCAAAAATAAAAAGTAGATATCTAGAATTCTTTCCCACCCAAGTTTTGTCAAGACCCATCAAATGGCTTTTTCATTGTATTATGGGTGGGGCAAGCACAAATACAAAGAGTTGGATACAATCCTCTGTTTGTGCTATGCCGCTGTGCAGAGTAAAACAGTTGAGAGTAATAACTAGTATTATTTTGGGACCAGTGTTGATTGATGTGTTTAATTTATTAATTATAGGTATATGAATTTAATCACCACTACCAAAGGCATAGGTTATTCATGTGTCCACACATTCATATGTATCTATCTATGTATCTGAACTTCGCCCAGCCCTAACCGTTCATAGTATAAACTTGAAATTTTGCACACACACTCCCCTCAATGAGTATGGAAAATGTTTTTTTTTGTTTTTTGAAAATTCCCCCCATAATAGGTTTTTAGAGGGGGTTTCAATTTTATCTATCTATTCATCTGGACTTTGCCCAGCCCTAACAATTCACACATTTATATGTATCTATGTAAAATTCAGACACAGCATATATGGGTGGTGGTGATTCATAATTTCCCATGGAATGCTAGTTATATATAGTCTTTAAAACTAATATATTTCCAAAAATAATTTGCAAAGCGAATAGATTTATCTGCTAAGAAGATACTATAATAGCTCATGGGTTTGAAGAGGGTGAATGTTGCCATATTACATCTGTTGAACCAATGGGGAAAATGTCTGTGTGTACAAAGCCTAGAGAGAAGATATATACGACAAATACTCTATGGAGGAAAAGCGTGCTCTCAACCAGGTTTTTAATGATTATGAAACAGCAGTTCACTTCCATTTCAGAACCAAATCAAGACATCATTCGGAAATGCTAGGCGCAGTTTAAAGAAGCGAATCCGAACAAATAGCAGTACTTAAATAAATAAATATATGTATGCATTCATTTGATTTTATTGATTGATAGATTTAAATTTTTTTCCAACCCTCCATTTATTCCACCCAAGCACCTTATTTGGTACTCAAGAGTACTATAGTCGAATTTATTTTGATTTTATGGAAACATTTTTTCTGTCCGTGAGAGTAGCTTCCCTTTATTGATGAAAAAAAAACCCCCAAAAACGTTAATAATTAAGTCCATGAAATTGGAGGACATACTGTTTTAGTGATATATTTCTTGTGGGGAAAAGCCTGCTTTGTCATATAAGCCATTCAAATAAAACTTTGAGGTTCTCCATGATCCACAGAGTTCTGAGATCTGATTTTTATTTCTTTGTCATTTTGTTTAGGATTAAAAGTGAATTTTATTCATTCAATTGTACAGAAGAGACATTGGCTACTCTTGAGACCTCTTCCAACGAAGTTGGAAGAGATATATGTATTCACTTTTGTCCTTTTGTCCACACAATATCTCCCCAAAAGTTCTCATTGAATTTCAATGACATTTTGTGGAAGGATGGGCCTGGAAAAATTAATTAAATTTTGGGGCCGGATCCAGGAATTCTTTTTTGATTGGGAGATATTTTTTCATATATTGAGACAATAATTCAAAATATGGAGAATAGAAAACTTAGTTACCTCCCCTGCATCGTAGCTATACATGAACTGATTTTTATTCAGTTTTTAGTTAGTGTATGACTTTGGCAAAAGTATGTGCTCTTTGAGTGTTTTCTGGTTATTTTTGTTTATTGCACTTATGATTTGCAAATGTTTTGTATTGTTTAAATTCTATTAGTATACAAGAACCAATGCTTTCAAATGTACAGTTTTTCAATGTAAACATATAAAAGGACTACAAGGAATTGTTGTTTAAGATCATTCAGTCCCTCTCTATTCCTGTTGTCATCTTTTGTGATCTCTCATATCATCCTCTAAGCTGTGTATTTCCATGTAATTCCTAACATTACAATGATTTATCATTACTTTCCTGGTTAGAGCAATTTTATTTGGAATAAGCATTAGGTATCCTAAGAAGAAAGTAGTTTATGGATTGATGATGGCACTGTGTCAAAAATGTGTTTATTATATTTGTGTGCTGTCAAACAAAAAATTGGAATGTTGTCTGACATTTCACAAACTGATATTATTACAATACTGCTGGCTGGTAATGATCTTTAGAAGAGATATTTTGTCCCCAAACTCTTATTACACTGGAAAATGGTACTAAAGCACTGGCAATGCAAATTGTTTGTTCAAATTCTTTTGCTGCAATGTTGCTCTTATAATGGATATATGTCTTCTGCCATTCGGCTGATTATCTCCCAATGATTGTGTCAGCTGCCAGGCACATTTTGATAGGATTTTCATTGAAATTACTACAAAAGTGTATTGTTTAGATATTCGAAAATCCTTTCTCCAATTTCTGAAAAGTTGTTGAATCATCAACTTTCCATTTTTTTCTTTTTTCATATTTATACAGTTAGACCTCGATTAGCTGAACAAGACTGGCAGGGAGTATTTTTTTTGATAATTGTTTGTTCATACAAAAGGAAGCCATACTGAACACAATTATGGGATCTTGAAATCTTGTTCAGATAATCTGAAATTTAGATAATTGATATGCGGCTAACCAAGGTTTGACTGTATATTGAAAGAAAGTTCAAAATGCTGTACAGTATTTTGCTAAAAGAAGAGTAAGCAAAAGTTCTTCACCGCTTCTGTTAAACTCGCTTAAAGGCTGGCTTTAGCAGCCATTAAGCTTGACGTCAAGTTACATCCTATTCATATAATTTATATTATAATTATTTGCAAAGTTTCGCTGAAATATCCAATCACAAGAGAAACATGAAAAAGTTCCCTTGACAATGAATTCTTAATCTAAACACCTATCCTGTAAAATATCCTGTAACTTCCTTTTTTATGAGGGCCAACATTTTCTTGGTATTTAAAAAAACCAAAACATTTGCTATTTTTATAGCAATCCTTTGCAAACATTAACTGAATAATGTTTCAGTTTAAAACAAATTGTCAACTATATATTGTAGTTACCTGATCTTGTTTGTATACTCGTCTCCTAGGGGGGAAAAAAAACCACCTATGTAATTAGGTTATAAGATTGTTATGGAAAGGAGCAAAGAGAACTTAGGTTAAATTGCTTATAAATCTTGATTTGGTTGAGCTCAATTTTTTTTGCTTAATTATTTGAAATTTAAAACCTAACAAGTCCCAGACATCTCTTCAACTGTAACATTTGTTTCTCACAAATGATGACAGGCATAAAAAAACAGGGAAGAGATGTGTATTAAGTTTAAAGAAAGACATTGTTTTTATAATTGTATATCTCGATACAGACATATTTTATTATTTGTTTTTTTAAGACATACAATTATGCTGAATTTGGAATATGAGCTTATAAAAGAACTGGAACGACTTAAAATTTTACACTTATTAGGGTGCTTCAAAGGTTTTAGTGCAGCAGTGTCTATTTCACTTCTAGATCCTGATTTTTTTTTTGTTTCAGTTATTTATTTTGTTATGTCTTTCAGTATAGTGAAGACTTTTAAAAAAGCAAGTAAATAATTGAGTCCCCTATATTTAGATCTGTGTATGCTTGGTTGTCTGTATTTCATTGTATAGACTTAGGTACACAAAAGTGCAATGTACCTTTGTATATGTGGGAGAAATTTTTAATACAAATATTAGTAGGCATTAGTCTAATTATGTTTTTGTGAAAGTAATTTAAATTCCCTAAACAATTATTCAAAAAAGCAGTTGCAACCTTTGCTTAACTCTTTCCTCCCTGACAGCCATGTTTGATTACTTCCCTGGCTGACTGCTCTAACAATGTTCCTGTGTGCCCGTAAACTAATTTAACAGCCTGTGGCTGAACAAAAATAAATACAAAGAGCAGTAGATAAATTGCTATATCTCTTTTAATATTGAATGTATGCTTACTAAATTGTCAGTGATCATTCCCAATGTATCACTTCCAAGTCCAGAGAAATAAAACCAGCAAAAGGTTAATTTAAAAAGGTATTATTATTGATTGATTGGCATTGTCGTGATTTAAATTTGTGTATGATTTAAATTCAAATATGTTTTTTTAGTAATTTTGTTTTGTTGCCCGGGAAATAATGCAAATACGAGATCATGATTCTACGTGTGATCAGGGCATGAGTGAAATTTATGATCACGCCTAGAGATGTTATCAGGGAAGAAAGAGTTAAGAGGAGAACATTTATTCTAGAGTGAGATGGTAGGTCAAAATGAGAGGTTGGGAACCTCATATCTCTTACTGTTATCTAGTTCCAGGTAAGACTTTAAAGGATTTCTGTCGGAAAGCCATTGCACTGCCTTTTGTCAAAGCCTATTTCATGTTCACACTTTCTGTCTCAAGAAGCTGAGGAGATAGTCTCCATATCAGATAACAGGCATTGCCTTTCTTGCTAATTATTTTAATTATCTAATTTAGAAATGATGACTATTTTAAAAAGAGGTTAAAGACTAGAATGAAAGTAGGCAGTACATAAAAACATTGTGGTTTTTACAATTCACATTATACATTTGATACTCAGCTAAATTAAAGTTACCCGGGATAGCCTGTTTAAAATATCTTTCAAAATCATGATTAACCTTAGTCTATCAATCTGTTCTGCTCTGATTTATTATAAATGATAATCTAGGAGTGTTAACAAAACTCAGTTACAATTTATTTAAGTAGATTATTTAAAACTAACAGTTGCTTGGAAACTGGGTTGTTTTATCGTAAAAATAATTTTCTTTTCTAGTTTTTCTGTTTACAATGAAAGCGTTCTTTTACAGTTAAATAATAAATTTTCACAACTATATTGTATGTGCATCCATTTAAAACTACAAGGTCTGTCCAGAAAGCATCCAGCTATTTAATTTTAGCAAAAGAATAGCCTATGTAGACCAATGGTACCTTAAAGTCCTCTTTTAGGATTGCCATCAGCTGCCTTGACGCATCCTCCTTAATCTGATTCACAGTCAGAAATCTGCTTCCTTTCTCTCTGGGAAAAGCCAGAAGTTGCAGGGAGCAAAACTGTAAGGGGCTGGTGGGTGGGGGACACTGACAAACCTGGGGTGATGCAATGTTTTGCCAAAAAACCCTGCACGAGATGTGAAGAATGGGCAGGCTTGGTCATTGTGAACGCGATGGTCTCACCATACACAAGCTCATTCAATGGTGTCTCACTACTGGCTGAGTAAGCCCCCTGGAGAGTGCATGTTTATGCATGCGCAGTAAGGTCCCCTCTGAGTGGTTGCCAAGTTACATCAAAGCTGTGCAACCGATTCTCAAGATATTCAAAATGGCTGGATGCTTTCTGAACAGACTTCATATAATGAATTAAGAAAAGATATTGTCAATAACGAAAAATAGACATAGTTCTTTGACTTTACTTGCATTTATTACCATTTATTTAGTAAATTTAGTAAACAGGGCAGATCAGAAATAAAGGATAAACTCTTGGTGTGTTTAGTAAAGGAAGTTGTGCAACCAAAACATTCAAAGGGAAATTGACATTGTTTAGCTAAATCATAAAATGTGGTCTGCTAGTAGCTACAGCTACTTACTGGCGACTGGAAATTTGCTTCAAATTGGTTTAATAAGCTCAAAAACTAAACTTAACCTTCATTATCCAGCCTAACATTGCCCAGAACTTGAGGAGTTGAAAAACTGGGTCACGAATGAGTAAAAATCCATGAATATGCGTTTCTTTCTTAATATTCCCTGCTGAAGTCAAAGGGTTCTTATCAAATACGGTAATATATACTAAAAAAATGACAGTGCATTTAGTAGTTTGTACCTTTGGTTACAGCTAGTTTAATTAAAAAACAAAACACTATGCAGATATTACACTGCATCTGATGTGCTGATATTATGATATGGGGTCTGTCTACCAAAGCTCGATATTGACAGTTATGGTATGGGGCTTGGATGAGTTGTAGTGAGTGGTATTCTTCCAAATACCCTTGTAAACCATTCGTCTTATAGTCCGCCATATACTGTACTTGCTTGAAATCCTAGGCCTTCTCCAGTGTTCTAACCACTAAGTCCTCTTTTGTACTGAGAACTTGGCGTACCTTTTATAGTTATTCACTGATTGACACATATGGGATAAGTTTCTACTTAGTAAAATACCAGGTGCAACTTTTGGTAAGGAGTGGGGAATTCTGAGGAATGTAAATGTGAGAACAGGTGAAAGATGGTAATTTGGTGTTGACTGGTTACGAAGAGTAGGCCATTAAATGTTTCCAAACCATGACATAAGAACAAAAAACATATTGTCCTCATCTTTGTAAGTAGACAGTTAAAAAATACCCACCCAGCCTAATTTCTCTTTTTTCTTTTGGGGAGGGGGGCTTTAAAAAGTAATAAAATTCTTTTAGATTTTTTTAAAATACAGAGGAAAACGTTTATTATAATCATCGATAATCTTATCAAACGGTTATTGTTATCAAAATCAGTCGTCCCAAACACTTTATTTAAAATGAATTTAAAAAATTCCTAATAATTGCTTATGATGTAAAGTTGTTTATAACAATGAATTTAATAATATACAAATTTAATTTAATAACAATGAATGTAAATTGTTTCAATTTTTATATCATTTGCTTAATGTTATCAGCCTGTTATTATTATCTAAAACAATGGTCACCTACCTGAGTTCATACGTACCTAAAGTGTTCGTGAAAAAAAGGGGTTCAGACAGGGTTCGTTAGTAAGGTTTGACAGAAGCTTGAGCAAAATTGTTAATATTAGGTAAAACATTTCAGTTTTGACAAAAATTTTATTTTGAGAACAATGTCAAACCATTTCTGCTTTCCGGGTATTGTTAAGTATTGTTTATATTAACTTTCATTATTAATTTACAGTGCGCTATTTTTATGAAATGGTATAGTTTTTAAAGGAAAATGAAAAGATGTGTACGTATATATACTTTCTATTATCAAATTTAAGGCTTCTTTCAAAGTATCTCAGTAATATTTGGGGTTTGTCTCGTGAAAAAAGGTTGGAGACCCTGTATCAAAGTGATTATATTACAATAAGTGTCTTCCTCTGTAGTTGAAGTTAAATAAACTAAATACAGAATCATTCATTTTGTCAGGACTGCATACAGTTATTTTATCTGTATTTTAATCAAATGGATAGGCATGAAAAAATGCTTAACTTTCAAAGTTTAATCATTATAATTACCCGCACCTTCCATATTTCTAAGTGGTCAATTTAATACTTAGCCGCATAGGTGATTTTTAACTTTTTGTCCCTGGCGAAAAAAAAGCTGGAGACTATCATTCACTATGGGTGTCTGTCATCATTGTCGTTGTCGATTCCTTTTTCTCAATTGGATAGCTTTGTTATTCCTTATATTTCAATGAAATTTTTTAATGTAGGCTTGTGGAAAGATTCTACCTGGTGAGTTATGGCTGATCCGATTTTTTGTTTACAATCGGGGAAAATTTCTCAAATCTTGACCGATTTTACTGAAATTTGGCTATAATGTTGACAAAACCCCAGGAATTGAAAAATGGTGAGTTATGGACAATCCGATTGTTTGTTTACATTTTATATGTAAATAACCATGTCAACATGCCAAAAATATTGAACTTTGGAACTGCTGAACCGATTAGAATGAAAATTGTTATACAAGATCTTGGACACCTAATTACTGAAAATATATAACCGTTTTCAGAATTTTATGGTTTAAATAAAAAATAAAAAATCTAGTATCTCTGAGTTAACGGACCTAATAAACAACTAATTGCCGCTCTCTCTATTTCAACCGTTTTCTGCCAGGGACCTTTATACTTTTAAGATTTTTTCTTATTTGTTAAATCATTAGTGCTTCATAAATCATACTTATGTTTTTGTTAGTTTCTCATAGAGATCTGTTACAGAATCATTTGTCACATTTTGAGATGTTTGCAAACTATTCATTATAAAAGTCTTCATGCAGCAACCATAGTCTAACGGTGGTTCTCAGAGTCCCAGGTCATATTCTTCTCCTTGCGATCCCAGGTTTCCTCAATTCCTCCTCCATTTTGAATTGTCATCTAGTAATTTTTTCACCCTTATACTTTTCATTATACGTTCCTCCCCTAGCTAAAATTCCTCTTTTTAGCAAATTCCTCCCGAGAGCCGAGTGCCTCCCATTTGAGAATCACTGGTCTAACAGCTAACAGTGGGAAGAATGTATTCAGAATGCTAATTCACATTTGGATTAAGAATACTGAACCTTTTTAAGGTTTTGGCTGCAACATCAAAGAGAAATAAAGACTGCCATTTACAAGCATTAATAAACCACAAAGAGTGATAGTATAGTCTGCATAAATAAATTTCCCCTCAGTAAGCATTCAAAACAATCCCAAAATTACCGTGGGATTATATTCCTTTCTTTTGTACTTTCAAAAGAATCTTTTTCTTTGGAAATCCATCTGCTGAAGAATCTGGTCTTTGTAACTTGGAACCTTTTGACCCCAATCAAGAAAGGAAACGAAAATAAAGCATCTAGGTACTTTATCGAATAAATGCAGTTTTATTATAATTCAAAACTTTTGTATCTTTTTTAGTCCAGTAGAAATAGGCCATTTTCGGGCTGAAACCAGGGAAAAAAATGAGGCCAAGCTGAATTTTGCACTATTGACAAGGTTGGTAGCCTACAATAGCATATAGAAGATTCACTCAAATTGGATCTTGGGTAAAAAAAGTTATGAGCATGTGAAAAATAGCGATATTTACCAATTATATCACTCAGATTTTGAGCTGTTTTTGCACTTGTTTTTGTACAAGAGAACTACTTTGATAAAATCTCTCTAACACCCCAGTCTCCTATATTTCCCACCACCACAATTTCTGACAACTCAGCCTAACATAATGTCATCACAATATTTTTTTGTTGAAACTTATAAACTTTTAATAATTTCTGTCTGAATTTCCGAGATGACGAATTATCATTATCATAGACTGATTTATTCAAACTGGTATCCTTATCTTGAATGTTATAGTCACAGCATTTTTGGCCATTGTACTCTCCTGCCTTCTTTAGGTATCTGTTGTATTTGGTAATATTCTGGGAAATTCAATTCACTGAAGAAGGATCGAACCCGCGTTCACTTTGGATGCAGCCTTATACGCAGGCTCTGCTCTAC
>VCCN01002840.1:323998-344033 GCA_006491835.1 Architeuthis dux | reverse complement strand
GATCCACATCATTAGCAGTTCTCCCCCTATCTCTTTTTTTTTGTTGTCTGAATGGATCTTTCTATCTTTCACCCACCCACACACCAAGTCTAATGGAAACCACTCAATGAATGAATAGACACAATCATTACCTACCCCTTTCAGTTCAAAAGCTCTACATAAGTCATCGCCCTTCCCCTTCTAATGTTTCTTTCTTTTTCACTGCCCACCATTGTACTCTTTGAATGTATGGTGTTTGGATGTAACAAACATTTTGAGAAGACTACAGCTTCTCTGTTCATCGAAATTGTCATGCTGCTTACACAGATATAGAGGCGGAGTACCAAGTAGAAATGTTTTGGGAGTGTCCATTTATTTTTCACTTGTTACAAGTGTTATAAAATACACACCACACATGGTGTACATTTTTCGTTTGTATGCTTGTGGATTACACTGTTTAATTGTGTGTGTGTGTGTGTGTTTGTGTGTGCGCGCTATTCTACAACAGTCAGCCTTAGATAAAATACAATCAACAATGAAGGTAAATGGGGAACCAATATAGATAATCTATTGACTTTTACTAGAAAAAGCCTGTAAATGTGGCCTATTATGGATACAAGCTTCTAGAACTCTAGTGCATCTCCCTCATCTATTTACACACACTTGTATATTTGTTTGTATGTAGAGTATGTACTATAGTTTTTGCGATATATAGTGTGCATCATATGCAATTCTTAGGTCATCTAGGAGCCGTTCTGGCAAACAGATGTGTAGGTACCACTCCTACCTCAAACCATGACCTTTGTGGTATGAAACAGTAGCCCAAGAACTGACTTTAGCATAAATACTATAGTCAGCCATAACTTTGCAACCAAAACAGAAAGTTGATCTTGGAGTAAATTTCAATGGTTGGGCAATCGATTTCAACTCATTTTATATTCATGATTGTCTCCAAAACCAAATACAACTCCTGAAATGGTCATGAGGAGTAACCATATTTTTTTAGAATTTCAGTCAGAAAAAGACATGTGGATTTCAGTATACATTTACAGTTGAGAAAATAAGCAAATTGATTAAATGCATTAGATTAGGGTTTAAGAAGCATTCCACAGTTACAACTTGAGAAAAGCCATTAATTCTCACAATCTTCATCAGTAAAAATTGGGTGAATATTCTGACTTATCTGGCCATTACAATGACTACACATCGGTGAACAATGTAATCCAGATTTTCACCAACCAGATATCAGACAACCTCCAAATATGGCGTCCATCTTGGATGCCATGTTGGATTTCTTGGGAAGCTCCATTGTGATTGCAGGGAATTTTTAGTATAGTGTTTCTGGTGTCATATTGCAACTATCCTGCAAAAATCGGATTGTTAGACTTAATTTTAATACTTGGACCTAATGGCCCTGGACTAAATCCATGGTGCACACTGCTGTCATCAAATCTCAATTTGTCTCATGAATATCTGAGAAAGCTCCACTGGGATCTTAGGGGATTTTTTGCATATTATTCTATACACCATTGACGAAAAAATCAGGTTGTTAGAATTAATTTTAATATGTGGACCTACTGCTCCTGGAGTACAGAGGGTAGATATTGAAGCAACATTTTGTTGCAAAAAGATCTATTAAAATATGCCCTGTCTTTCTGTCTAATGAACAGTGTGACCTTTTCTGTTTGTTTCTCTATCCGTTAGAGTGCTCAGATACTATGCTTTCATCCTAAACTGAGCGCACAGATACTCTGATCCTAGGCAGAAATGCTGATCACATAATTTTGATGTGTACTAGGCTAGTTGAATCTTTATATATTTAATATGGCTGGAAATACATATGTGAATATGTGTATTATGTATGTGTATGATTTTGTGATATGTATATATACTTGCATATTTCTTTATTTGAGTGTTGGTATGTGGGGTAACTAGAGAAAGATACAAACAGGAGGATTTATATTGAAGAATTATGTTGTGTATCCATAATTTTCTGATGTGTGAATGATAACTTTGAAAAAAAAATTAAAGACAGTTTTAGGAGCGTCCATTTCTTTGAAAACTCTTTGCTACTGTACTCACACAACCTTACCCCACCCTAAGACCACTTTTCTTATTTTAGGGTTGGTACATTGAATTTTTTCTGTAGTACATTATAAAAGTTTGATTCTTTTGTGGGAAATTCAATGCATAACTTTGCAACTATTTTTGAGCAACTTACCCCTCATTGTCAGAAAAAGAAATTTCAGTTTTTGTCATTATGCAATCATGAGGAATGCTAGTAGATAGAGTTCCATTGTTAGAGCTTTCAATTGGCAGTTATGAGGCTTATTCCTTGATCCAAAGTGCAACAGAGCTTGTGAAGTCATTTTGAAATCTATGTATACTTTTATTTTAGTAATCTCTTTATGAGGACCCTCTTTTTCTAGGTTTCACCCTTTTTTTTCTGTTTCACCCTTTTTTCTTCTATGTTTCACCCTTTTTTTCCTTCTATGTTTCACCCTCTTTTTTCTTGGTTTCCTTTTCTCTATACTTCAATTATTTTTACTGTATGCTGGACTATAAGATGAATGGTTTACAAGGATATTTGGAGGACTTAACTCATCCAAGCCCCATAACTGTCCATATCGAGCTTCGGTAGACAGCACCCTAGTCATAACACCAGCTCATTGGATGCAGTGTGATATTTGCATAGTTTTTATTTTATTCTATTTTTTATTCTTTTTTTTATTAAATGACCATGTTATATACCAGCATATATATGGTATTTTCAATACTTCTCTTTATTTCGCCAAATTTTCTCTTCTCCTTCTCTGTCTGCTTCTTCTCCCTTTCTGTCTCCATATCTTTCATTATTTATTTCCAATTGTAATCAGCCCTAATCAAATGTACTGCTGTTCTTCTAACAGTGTTCTGTGGTAGATCTCAAAGCAATTCTCAACTCATAACAATGGAAAAGTAGCAAGATTACTTACATAGCAATCATAAAACGTGTTTTTCTGTGTGCAATATTTCAATTTGACTTGCAGTGGTTATTATACTTGGTTCAGTTAGATGCATTCTCATGAAAATTTTGCTTTTTAGATAAAATTTTGTTATGTTTGCTCGATCATCATTGACCTTTATTTTAATGTTCATTTCAGTGGATTATCTTAAGGTTGTTTAAAAAATAAAGAAGACATGTTCATTTAAACCTTTTTTCTAGCAGTTCAACATGGTTTACTATAGAGGAATCTTTAAACATTTGAAGACCCTGAAAAATGCTACTTAACTTAGTCTCTGGGAAATCCCTATTGTTCTATGCTTGGCCTACACATATCAGAAAAAAACATTGTCATTGCCTCTGAAAACTGAAATTTTTCATGCCAGATCACACAGAATACAACCTTCCAAAGAATGCAGAATATTTTAAAACATAAAATTACAAATACAACATCAAATAAACAAACAAAAAGAGCATCCTTCCTTCCTATATCAAGAAAAAAACGTTTACAACACAAGAAACAAAAAGTTATGTAGCAGAGTGGTCTGGTAGGGGGATAGGTAAGAAAGATAAAAGCCTTCTGTGTGGTAGTACAAAAAAAGCAAAAGTTGTTGATTTTTCTTTTCATTTTCAGTGGCAGAAGAATCTCTCCTATATATCTGTATATGCAAAAAGAGAATATTACTTTGTTCTACATGACTCACATAGATGTCAGTAGGCAAAAAAAAAACAACACTTTTTTGTTTCGTTCCTTAAAAGCTTTTTTTTTCTTTCTTTTTTTTTTTCCAAATGTTATTCACAAATTATTATACTTTACTTTAATCATAATTTTTGTTCTGTTTTTTCCAGACTAAATCTGAAGATGATGTCAAATCTGAAAAAGCCTGGCTGGAATCTGACAAAGTCTGGCTCATCCATAAGGGTGGCTTTTCTTCTGCCACCCTCCTCAAGATCAATGGAATGTCTCCCCTTCCTGAGGGCAAGGTCAAAGTTAAAGTTGACCATGGTGGAGAGATCGTTGAAGTGGAGGAAGAGGACATTGAAAAGGTAAATAACACTTTTTAGTTTCTTTTATTTGGCTTTCAAATTATTTATATTCAATCAACTAAAATATTTTTTATTCATGTTTGGTATAATCTTATAAGGTGGGGCATAACTGTCTATTATAAGTTTATTTGGACAAATGTAGGTTATATATATATATATATATATATATATATATATATATATATATGCACCCAAGTATTTTATTTAAAATCTGTTTTTATTTATTGATGTGCATATTTTGAATAGAGGCACAAATAACTTACCCTTACATTAAGGGCAGGGCCCATTCACTTTGTGTTTTGATGATGAAGCATAAATATCAATTAAATAGTTTTCTTAGAAAATAATCTTAGTAAATGTATACTTGTATGAGTTCATAAACTTGTCTTTGGCTGTATTCCGCTGTAGGTTGTATCTTTACTGTGAGTTAGGTAATTGAAGTCATACACTGTAGTGGGTTGAATCATATAATTGTTAATCTTGGGTAACACACTTGAAACCGGAAGCTGTAATAATTTATTTCCTTTACTTCAGAACTGATCTTTGATGAGATCTGAACAAGATCTAATTTGATCTCTTGTGGCCGTTTATCAGCCTATATATGCATGCAACAGTCTGTACCATTTATAATAGTGAAAGGGTGTGGTAGCCCTGGATGCTAATCTCTTGCGTAAGGGTGAATACTTGTTTGGTATTTTCTATATGGTAAATGGAGGCCAATGACGGTTTCTGTTGCATGCGTCAGCTTAGTGATCCTTGCAAGTCTCAAGTCTGGTTGAGACTTTATTCCTACAAGTTTTTATGACCACCCCCTTGGCAGGATCCAAGTCCAACGAAAGGATACCTCCACCCTAATTCCACAGGTTAGAGTGTACTCAATTAGCAGCTGAGTGCACATGGACATTTGTCCTAATGAAGAGTTTCCCACACTCTTTGCTCATACCGGGAATTGAACCCAGTACCTTCGGCGTGTGAGGCAGATATGTTAACCATTACACTATCCGAGTGGATAACCGCAAATATATGCTGTTGTAGCCTTATACAAACTCCTCTATACAAAGAACTAAAAATGGCAAAATCAACAAAGCATAATATTGTAATTTATTCACAACTGTCATTAATGTAGCGAGTTAACAAAAACACTACTATATAATCATGAGAAAAAAGCTTAAAGTTAGACAAAGATGCTTTCTTTCTGGAATCCACAGAAATGTGTTTTCCTTTATTTTACTCAATTAGTAAATTTGATCAAAGGAAGACTACATGATAATCCTTGTTTCGAGATATATGTGAACAGTTTAACTAGCAGCATGCTGCAAGAATGACAGACACCCACTGGACATCACAACTCACAAAGTGGATCCCCAGAGATCATATGTGAAACTGTGGCTGGCAGAAAATAAGATAGCGTAACAATTTAGGTTCTGGAAATATTGCCTGCAATAGAGAGATCTGATTGGAATGAGAAAGAAATCTTTCTGACTTGTTGTAGGATACATGTTCACTACCAAGCTAATGAAAAATAGGTGAGAAGAATTGAAATTCACTCATTAACAAAACAATGATCTCTGAATATAGTGGAGATGAGTCAGAAACAAATATGCACATAACTGCTTAATAACTGTACAGGAAAATTTAGCACTTGTAACTATAGAATGATGGTTATCATATTTCCAATAAGTTATTGCTTGGGAGTTTGTTCCTTATTGGGTGCTTCATGTATGTGGCCTTGTGTCAGCTGGCTCTCTTCAATAAATACCTTGTTGCTTTTCTAAAATGCAATCAATACAAATTCAATCATTTATGAACTTATGTTCTGCATAAATTATTTAATTTAAAAAAAGATTTCCACTTGTACTTAAGGTGTCGTGGGACGGTGAAGAGTGTGGTTGCAATATTTTGCTTGTTCATTTTTATTCTCTTTTATTTTACTTGAGAAATTTATTATAATCCACTTCCGGCTTGCTAGGCCCATCGAAGCTTCATCAGAGCCCCATTAACCATACATTTCGGGGGGAAATGTTCCCTACCGTCTGTCTCACGATTTGGACTTGGTTTTGGACTTTCCTGGTTTGAATTCAGTTTTCAGTCTCCTGGACTGGTTGCCAACCAAGGCTGAAGAGTCCAGTCTGCCCTGCTATTTACACATAGTTGAGAGAAGAAAAGAGGGATTCATGCCTTTCCCAAGGTCATTAGTACAAAGTGAATGCAAACTCAACCAGAGTTTGAACTCGGTTCGCTGATTCCATTTTCCGTGCTGCTAACTGTTAGGCCACCTGCACCTCTGCATAATTTATTATAGTGTTTTAATGTAAGAAAGCTCCAAAATTCTATTACTTTCCCATTTGTTCTTTGGCTTAAATATCAATGTTTCTGACCTTTGCATCTAAAGATTCGACCACAATGTTACTATGCCTGAGTCGATAATAACTGATGCCTTTGCATGCAGAAAGTTGAACATTTGCAGGTTCATACTTACATGCGCATATGCATGAATATGCTTTTAAGCATACTTAATTTTATTGCGTATTGAAATTTCCCTAAGCATGCATTTTTAATTTTCCTCGGTTCAGTCTGCGTTTCAGCACTGAGATATGCTCTTATCCATACCCTCAAATAGAGGTTCATATACTAAACAACAAAACCACATGCGTGTTTGTGTACACCCACCACCCATATATACATACACATACACAATCACATGCACAAACATATAGGAAAGAACACCGACACAAGGGTGGCTTTGTTCCTTTACCCTTGTTGTGAAACTCTTGCAGATGGAAGTGGCCAGCCTGTTGCCTTCTTCCTAAAGTTTTTGCATAAATCTTCAAGTGAATGTCAGCGCTTGTCACCTACCCATTCAGAATTTGTAATTGATGACTTGATGGATGGACAGGCAAGAAACTGTCTAGCCCCCTCCTCCTTACCTGTACCACTTCTGTCAGATATCCACCTGCCCTTGGCCTTTGCTAAAAAAAATACGAAGAATACAAGGCTTTTTATTTCCATTACAATAGAAGAAAAGGACCAAATAAATATACACAATGTTTTGTTTTTAGTGCAGAAAATCTAAAGGTTTTGTATACAAAAACATTTCTACTGTTGAATGCCTGGAGGATTTACTGGACTGTTAGAGCTTCAACCTGATGGCCAACCGGTTTATTGTTTTAATCAATGATTTTCATTTGCTTAGCTAAAAGGTAATCTCTTGACTTCAAGTAATACTCAAATTGTAGCCAGAGGCGGCAGTCGCTTTGGGTGCACGTATGAAAGGGCACACAATTTCCTCTGGCCTATGCCTTTTAATTAATAATTATGTTCCTCTCCCCCAAGGATATAGCGCAACTGCACTTGAAGGGGTGCTGTCTTTGCTCCCTCAGGTGCTGTGTTCGCTCCCTCGGGTGCTGTCTTCTCCTCCCCGGGTGCTGTCTTCTCCTCCCCGGGTGCTGTCTTTTGCCCCCCGGTTGCTGAAAACCCTTGGTACGCCACTAATTGTAGCTGCAACAGCTCATGTTTATTACTCTATAACATGAGGGTTTTACAAGTCAGTTCAAGACTGACTACCTAAGGAAAAGATTTATGTCCTTAATTGTATTTTTTCATATCAGTTTGGCTTGAAAATAACATGCTAGAAATATATAGCCTCACAACTGTCAGCTACCAGCACTACAAGATCAAATCCACTGATTTGCGTTATTATTAATGCCAAATACTAAACTGGTTATTCAAATGGAAAATACCATTTTGCCCTTGTTGTAAATCAGTTAGCTTTCTCTTGAATGTAGGATAATAAATGTCACCAATCTGGGACCAGCACTACAAGATCAAATCCACTGATTTGTGTTATTATTAATGCCAAATACTAAACTGGTTATTCAAATGGAAAATACCATTTTGCCCTTGTTGTAAATCAGTTAGCTTTCTCTTGAATGTATGATAATAAATGTCACCAATCTGGGACCAAGTGATAGACTTGAAACCCAGGCCTTTCAACTACACATCCTGTACTCTAACCAGTGAACTACATTGCAACTGTTTATTGTTGTTGGATAACCACACTTAATCTGATGTTTAAGAGTGACCTCCAGATCCTGCTCACTTGATATGTTATATTTTATTCAAGCTTGTTTTTATGGTGGTAGTGCTTTTCTTTCTTTGTGATGACTGTGTCTTGCTTCATACAGAAATAAAGGGGTCGTTTAAGAGCATGAAAAGCAATGTTGCTATTTAAAGGCTTACTGAGCAGAAAGTACTTGAAGTTAAATTCATGTGCATTCATTTACATTTATATATATATATATATATAGACTAGCAAGGTGATACCAGCATTGTCCTGATTAGAATCCTGGATGCTGATAGTGGGTGGGGGTAGTCATCCTGTGAAGTGATTTTCAAGAAAACTTCAAAACAATTAGATCATTTTTATTAAAATTTATATTTAAACATACTGATATAATTTTTCTCTCTCTTTCGAAAGAGCTTATTTGGAGTTTTTCACAGCATACAAGATCTGTCCAGAAGGTTTCTAGCCATTTAATATTAACAAAAACCTAGTACTCCCCTTGGGACCTTACCCACTTATCGCAGCACTTTTCAGAATTAGTCTTCAAAGTCCTCTTTTGGGATCACCATCAGCTGCCTTGTTGCATTCTCCGTAATCTTGTTCAGTCTGAAATCTCTTCCCTTTCAACATGAAAAGCCAGAAGTCGAAGAGAGCCAAGTCTGGACTGTCGAGGACAAAAGAGGTGTGCTGACAGACCTGGGTGATGCAATGTTTTGAAGAAAAAAACACTTTGAAGAGCTGAAGAATGGACAGGCTTAGTCATGAATATGACAGTCACACAGTAGACAAGCTCACTCAATTGCGACTCACTTCTGACTGAGTAGCCCCATGGGAGCGTGTCAGTAAGGTCCCCTTTGATTGGTTAAGTTACATCATGGCCATGCAACTAGTTCTGTGGATATTCAAAATGGCTGGCTACTTTCTAAACAGACCTCATATACTTTATCAAAACTGTGTCACTCCAGGACTGCTCTGAGGCACAAAGAAATGGGATGATTAATATTTATAATCATGAGTGGATGGGTTGAAATGTCCTGTAATCATTTTATTCCTAACCTAATAAATTATTTTCAATGTGATCTATTGGTAAGTTAATATAAAAAACTTGTGAGAATAAAGTCCTGGTCTCGACCAGACGTGAAACTTGCAAGGATCATTAAGCTGATGCATGCAACAGAAACCTGATCTCCGTCACCAGGTGTATACTCCATTGGGAGTTGTCTCTTAACAGACGCTTTACTATTGCTTTAGAAAGAAAATTGCTTTTTAAAAACAACTAGGTCAGTAGTTAGTCAAAGTTTGGTATGAGAGAAAATTAGGTTAGTAGTTAGTTAAAAACTAGGTGAAACTATTTAGCTGAATGTTAAGGCACAAAAACCTTACTGAAAGTTAAAATTGAAGTCCTACATATAATCTGGAAGTATAAATCGAGAAGCAAGACAAAATTTTGTAAAGAGAAATGAGATGAAAAGTTTCCGAGAATGAGATTCCCTATTTATTTTTTATTTTTTTTTTTTGACCTAATTGATACCTAGTTTGTTTTTTTTGTTGTTGTTTTGAAAACTAGGTCAGCACTCAGTCAGGTGTATAAAAACTAGGTACTAAGACAGTCAATAAGTAGGTACCAGCTATGGTAAATAGCATGGCAATTGGAGCACTTTAGCCCTGTAAGGCAGTCCAACTTAAGCTCACGTAAAGGAGAAGGGTTGGGCATGGGGCTAGCAACTCCACCCTGTCTACAGGCATGGTATGGTTATGGCCCTATGTTTCACAAGGGATAAAAGAATGCAACAAGGTTAATGATTACCCTAAAAGCTATTAACTTTGGCAATGCCAGTTCACTTTGCTAACATTCTTAGAAAGAAAAAAATAGGACAAATTTTGTTTACAGATTAGGGCAGATGTTTCATGGCTGAATCGGCCAATCATTGAATCCATTGATCTGACCATCTCAAATCACAGCTCAGTGAATGCCGACACAGCTGTAGAGCCAGATGTTTCCATTGTTTTGTATCATAGTTGCATTTTGTCTCTTAAAACATTTTCACTTCCGACATTTGCTTATATTTTCTGTCATCCAAGCTTTTCAAAATTACAAACTTGAAGTAAAAAACATTATCAGGCCAAGATTAGCTGAATTAACTTATTTGGTCTGGTTTCATCAATTTAAATCTGATTAATTCATTGTATCTGAAGAGCATATAAAAAGACAAAGTATAATTTTTGTAAGAGTCTTTCTATATATAATAATGAACAGTCTGACTTTTACTGTTTGTTTCTCTGTCTGTAACAATAGACTCTTCCACTTAAAGATAACTTTTGCTAATAAAAATATCTTACCTACCATTTAAACGAGTTCAGTAATTTCTTTTCTTTAAAAAAAAAAAGATGTTTTTTAAGATGTTGAAAATGGCCTAAACAGCCATAGCATGTACATCAGAAGATATACACAAGATGGAACTATGTGCATAAAAACATTAATTTTAAAATTTTAAGGTTTTAGAATTTTAATATTTATAACATCTAGAACACTGAAATTGAAAATAATTTTCATAGTTTATTGGTGAATTTTTTTTTTCATTTTTTTTTTTTCGAGAGGGTTAAATTAATTATTATAATTAAAATTTGAATGATTGTAATTAAATTTTGAATGACTTTGTCCAAATTTTCTAATTATCCTTTGGGCTTCAGCTAATAAATTATAATTTATGAGAATATAGGTAGGTATTTGTATGACAAGATCAACTTTAGAGCTACATTTCTAGAGCCCTTGAAAGGATCTAGCAAACTTGCAATATCTTGCATGGCCAGCATTTCTAACTATAGGACTATCATTATTATTCTTGGCACACAGTTTATTGAATTTTGGTCAGGTGAAACAAAGTTGCTTTTACATACCTAATCAGAACTTTGCATTTCATTGAGAAATTAGTCATTTTCTTTTGGATAGTTTCCCTCTAATCTCACGTTTTGGTCCTGTGCCTGTATTAATCTAGTCATGTCGACATTTCTATATTGACTGATCTAATAAATTATCCCCATTTTTACCAGACCCAATGAATTGATTGATTTGTTTAGCGGCATATCAATCCTTGATGAGTCATTTAATGCCGAAATCAGTTTAAAATTCCCAAAAAGTAGAGTCTTGCAACTTTAGTGAAAAAACTGCATCCCCTGGGGGTGGGGGTCTTACCCCTCTACAGGGGATGCAGTCAGCGTATTCTAGGCCCCAGCCGACAGGGACGGCTGCAAATGAAGTTAGAGTGGTATATATCTTTCTTTCCGTCTGTCCGTCCGTCCACACAATATCTCTGAAAGTACTGAATGGATTTCAATGAGATTTTCTGGAAGGGTGGACAGGGTAAAGTATAGGTGGTTACATTTTGGGCGGATCCAGGAATTCCCTTTTGATTGAGAGATATTTTTCCGGTGTTTTTTTTTCTTTTTTTCCTTTTCATATATTTATATATATATTCTCATGACTGTCCGCACAATATCTCCAAAAGTTCTAAATTAATTTCTATGAAATTCTATGGAAGGGTGGGCTATGGGCTACGGAAGAAGTGATTAAATTTTTAGGCGGATCCATGCACAAATACTTCCCCTGACAATGGCGATGACAGAGGTATGCGCTCTATGAATACTTTCTAGTTTTCTATCTGTGTTTGACAACCATTCAAGATATGAAGTCGGGTTTAGAAGAAAAGAAACAATGATCCAATAAATTACTTTGTTCAAATTTTTGTAGCATTCCTCTTTGCCTGAATTTTATAGCGTCCCTCTTTCCTTTTTTTTCTTCTTTTTTCTTAAAGTATGCCTTGGCTGCATGAGAGCTATTTAACACCAGTCCTTGGATGATAGGTCATGCCGCTGAATATTTTTTTTTTTTCCATTGTAGATTTTCAACAATTTTATCTTCTTATCTGTGTAATTTAATATAATGTCCTTACTATGTAACAGAATACATCTTATTTTTTTTCTTCTCTTTCTCACCTGTGTGGTTTTTTTTTACACCTACCTATTATCCCCTGCAAAATGCTTGAGTCATTTGCTGAAGGTAAAAAGTCAGGTTTATGATGCACATCAATGTTGCTACTCACCTGACAATAAAAAAACAGATCGTCCACCAGAAAAACCTAGATGAGCTAAACAAAACAAACCTAGATCATAGAAAACCTACCAAGTAAATAATTCAAGCGTGTATAATGTGATAAAAACTAAACTAATCATTAATTTAACACTTACATTGCAATATACGCAGTACTACTTCAATTCTGTAGTCCGCTTTGGAATGTTGCTTATGTCACAGAAACGTGGTACTACTAACACCGAAAGTAAGCACATGAATTCTCTCCCCCGTTGTTAGAAATTTCTTTCTTTTATGAATTCTTGTTATGAATTTATTTATTTGAATTTTTTCGGCTGAGGAATTTAAAAAAATTCATAAGCAAAAACTCTTTAAAAAAACTTTATACTTAATTTCTATATCTTTTACCTACACACGTTTCTTCCGTGCATAAAAACATTATATCAAAATAGTTGCTTTCTGGCATGCATATTCAGTTTAACTAACCTCAGCATTTTGATAGGAAAAATATTTTATTTGACATTTTATTTTAACCCATAAGAACCCAGGCCCATTTCTACTTGAAGGAACATTATGTGGGATTCTGGGTAGGCAAATTGACTGCACCAAGATGTTCAGTAGATGTCACTTAGTACACTTCATGAGTTAAAATCAAGGATAACATATATTATATAAGAGACTGTGCAGATCAATTAAATTGTATGTGATACCGGTGTCACAGTGGGTTCTTATGGGTTTTAAAACAAACATATTAAATTTCTACTTATGTCTGGTGTGCATAAATTCATTATTTTGAATGAATTTACATTCCCTTACATTTGGCAAACGTGGCAGATAGAAAGTATGACCCTCAGCACTCAATGGGTTAAAATACCTACATTAATCACCTCCCTCTTAACGAAATGCATCCATTTTTAGGAACTCTCACTTAACAAACTCTCGCCTTAACATAACTATATGAATACATACTTTTTGAGGTAGATGTGCCCAGACGGATAAAAACCCAAATTTTATACAAATAAAAAAAACCTGGAAATCCAGTATGCCATTAGAAAACCCAGATCTGGGTGGAAAAACCCCAGCAGTGGCAATACTGGTGCACATACCTACCCACTTGTAAACCCTGATCAAACAATTATCCAACTTATTTACTAACTGAGTTCAGGTGTTAGTATTACTGATACTATTGTTCGGACTGAGATCCTCATCTTGGTTGTCATTTCCACAACGTTTCGGCCGATGTACCCTCCGGCCTTCTTCAGGTGTCAAGTTTTGTCGGTAACTTACCGGAACTATTGAACTGAACCCTTTATTTGATCCACGGGGGTATACTGTCCTCATTCCACTATCCATGGTTAATTTTTCAGTTGTGGTGCTCCTGCCTCCTACAGATGACTCAACAGTCAGACGCTTTTTAACCAACGCTTTAGTTGTCTAGGCCACTGTCCCAACTTGGACAAATGAGACTAGTTTTTGGGGTTTATAAGCCTCATGTCTTGTGTTTGTCTTTTTATTAGAGGTTCCCATATGGTGTTGATTTCTATACTCGGCTGGCTTAGAAGGTTGTTATTGCCTAGCATATGGGCTGACTCTTTGAGTTTCCTTATTTTCCAATGTTCCTCTCTATCGATGATCCTTACTTCATTCCAAAGGGGTTGGTGACCACCCTCTTTTCTCCATATATGATCCGCTATGCCTGATTTGAATGTCTCCCCTTTGTTTACTGCTTTTCATGTTCTTCTATTCTAACCTTCAAGGGGCGTCCGGTCTCGCCTAAGTATTTATGGCCACAACTGCATGGAATGGAATATACGCAGTTCTTGGTCATATTCTCCTCCGAAGGTGGCTTGGTGCGGGAGAGATGGCTCCTTAGTGTGGACCTGCTTCTGAATACGGTCCTGATACGTTGTGGAAATGACAACCAAGATGAGGATCTCAGTCCGAACAATAGTATCAGTAACTTATTTACTATCTAAAAATCGGAAGGAATATGTGTAGATCTGGACTGTGTACGTTTGGCTGAAACTTTACCCAAATTCCTCCGAATAAGTAGTTTTAAAAAGGCTGAATTTTTTAATAACAAATAATAAAAGTACCAGAATTAGTACCATTTGATTTAGGATGGCCTCTTCTTACTTATTTAAGACTTACATAATTGTATCAGGTTGTTACACCTGAAATGCTTTTACATCAAAGAGAATAATGCTAAATGAGAAAGATTTACTAATGTAATTGCATTTTTTTTTGCCAATTCAATGCAAATAGAGATATAATTTGTTATTATTGGAGGCTTTTGAGCCCTTAAAAGTAAGTCTACCCAAGAAGTTGTACTAATTTTCAAGTGCGATTTCAAATTAAGACATAATGCTGCTGAAGCTGCAGAGAACGTCAACAAAGCATTTGGAGTGAACACTACTACAGTGCAAACTGTTGAGCATTGGTTCAATAGGTTTAGGTCTGGAAATATGAATACCAATGATAAACCTCGAAGGAGGCCCGAATCTTTTCTTAATGATGACTTATTGAAAGTAGTGGCCAATGACCTATGAACAACGATTCATGCACTCTAAGCTTCACTCATTGTCCAATGAAATATGTTGTACAGTCTGTATTAATCTTGTAAGGCGGTTTCTTCCTCTTTAAAACTATTTTAATTATGAACAGAATTTTACCAAGTCATCTCAAAGAATGCGTAGATGCGTTTTTTATAGATGAATGATGCTTTTAATCAACATTGCTTCTTTCTTTTATCCGGTATTGGTGGATTGTTTTATATCCTACTATAAATTTGCTAAATGTCTGTCCGTATGTGACAGGGTAACTCAGGAACCGCTCAACATATCCGCATGAAATTTTTTGTGTGTACTAATGGGACCCTCGAGGCATGTTTTTTGCAAGTTAGTTTTTGAAAATTCAAAACAAATAAATATGTGGTCTGCATTCACACTCACCCTGATAATAATGATCTGATTTCATTCTATCCATCTATATATTACTGTGAGTCTGATTCTGCTTATCTATATGTAATCCTTGAGTAGCTGAACCAGTGCATTGACGCCAAAGGTATTGAATTAAGGTACCCCTAAAAAGCAGTAACTTAAAGAATGCAAAAGAACGGGTGATTTGCAACAGAATAATAAGTGTGACGTCTGTGTTCATACTCACTCAGATAATAATGATCTGATTTCCATCCATCCATCTATCTATCTATATAATACTAAAAGTTTAATTCCATTTATCTGTATGTGACCACTAAGTAGCCAAAACGGTCCATTGTAGCCAGAGGTCTAAATTGAGGTACCCTTAAAAAACAGTTTCAATTTCTTATTGGGGTCAAAGGCCCAATTTTAGAATTTCTGCAGGAACAAGCTAGAAATCCTATTGTTGGTTGTGGAATTCATTTTTGCCTTTAATTCTGATACAACCTTGTCTTGCATATCTTAATATTTTTCTCATTTATTCTTTGTCCAGGCTAACCCTCCCCAATTTGACAAAACTGAGGATCTCACAACTCTTCGATACCTGAATGAGTCAAGTATTCTTCACATCCTCCGTCAAAGATATGGGAGTAACCTTATCCACAGCTATGCTGGACCCACCATGGTTATCATCAACCCCATGACACCACTGTCCATCTATTCAGAAAAGGTAAGTTGATCTTTTGAATTAAACTGTTTACCTAAAGGGAAAATTTGTACTGTATGTATTTTTTTTTCTTCTTTTTATAAAATGGTGTGTCATTTATTAGCATTTAGTAATTACTTTGTTTTTATTTCATAATAGAGATTATTTTTTATCATCAATTTGTTAAAAGGTGTATTTGTCACATAGTAAAATGATAATAAACCAGATTAATAAGGTTGACCAGAGAGTAATGGCATTTTTCTAAGATTGATATCTGTACTAAAAATACAAACAGTACAGTTTACGACAAGTCCGGTGTTAATTTTGGCGAACTCCAGTCCAAGCTGGAGTTGACTTTGTTTTTACTCTGTAACAAGAATAATCCTCACCAAATTTAGGGGAGTAAACTCTTTACAAAGACTAGTACAGAGAGCCATGGAAAGAGCAATGCTAGGAATTACTCTAAGTGATAGAAAAAGATCAACATGGATCAGAGGGAGGACTAGGGTAAAGGATATTATAAAAATAATTAGGTAGCAAAAATGGAGATGGGCTGGTCACCTAGCAGGAAGAGATCATCCTGTCATGCTAAACTAAACTGATATATAAAATTAACATTTCCCTAACGTGATTTGAAATCATGACCAAGTGATTGCTAGGCGGTTCTCTTACCAACTGAGCCAAACTGACAAGTCTTATATGAATTTATATATTATATATATAAAATACAAAAGTTGTCGTTATCATCTTCAGTTGGAATAGGAGTGGAGTTTGACCCTGCAGCAGCCAGGCTTGTCATTTTATAGAGTAGTTCCTCAATTATAGGTTGTAATTTTCCAATTCTCTACTTTTTACTGGTTGTAGTTATTAACAAGATGGACAAAAAGGACTTTTGTTTGATTTTTCTTTAGGAGTTCAAACTTGGATGAAAAGTTACTAAAACAGCCTTAAACATCAGCCAAGCATTTGACCTAGAATCGATTACTGTTCATAGGGTTCAGAGTTGGTTTCAGAGATTTCACTGAGGAGATGAGTGTCTTAAAGACCCTGAACGTCCAAGAGGGAAGCGATGCTTTAACAATGAGATACTAAGCTTTTTGAGAATTTATTTACTCTAGGAACAATAATTTTCACAATACAGTAAAAAATGACATTGTTACACGTTGGGAAAAGTGTGTTTAATCACATGGAACCTACTTTGATGAAACATGTTTTCTATTGCTTGTTTACTTGTTTCAAACTTCTATTCATGTAAAAATACCATTACTTTCTTATACAACCTAAAATAGAATCTCACTAAACATTGCTTATTGAAAGGAGTTTTAAAGAATTGAAGAAATATTAAGGAAAATAAGGTGTTGTCTTCTGCTTGGACTAGCAAAAGTGGAGAATAGGTGTTTAGCAGCCATTGCTTACAATAAGCTGAAGACCTCAAAACATTCTATTGGTATCTTTTCAGATCTCTTAGCTTTAGTAGGTTACTAATAAAAATAACTTTATATATAATTTAAATATGGAGATTGTAAGATATATAGATATCACCATCATTTAAAAAAGTGTCTTTATAAAGGTATAGTTATTTCAATTCACATTCACAATGTTTTCACCATGGTATATGCATTCTAGAGCATTTATTTATTGCTAGATGTCCTTTCTGACAATGATTCTTTAGGGTTTTTTTAGCATTTAAATGTGCTTGTTCATGTGTGCTGTTAAGGTAAGAGTTAAATTTGTATAGAGTCCCATGGACATATATCAAAGGCAATGTATGTTCATATATTAGTCTCACCATTATGACTATAGAATGTGAAACTAACACTGCTGAACAGACTTTGGTGATGGACATGGAGGCAAATTCTTTGAAGATATTGCAAACATTTTTCATTAAACTGTGATAAATGGATACTATACTTTAGCTAGATAAATAGGAGAGACTCTAGAAGAGGTTGTTGAATACATCTACCTAGGACAGGTAATAAAGCTAGAGAAAGACCATGACTGCGAAATAAAACGACGCTTAACAATAGGTTGGAAAGCATTCGGCATGAATAGACATTTTGAAGAGCATTTTGCCAATGTGCTTAAAGTGTAAAGTATACAATGGTTGCATAATACCATCCATGACTTACAGATGCGAAACATGGAAATTAACAAATGAGCTGAAAACCGACAGAATATCACAGAGAGCCATGGAAAGAGCAATGCTAGGGATAACTCTAAGAGATAGAAAAAGATCAACATGGATCAGAGGGAGGACTAGGGTGAAGGATATTATACAAATAATTAGACAGCAAAAATGGAGATGGGCTGGTCACCTAGCCAGAAGAGATGACAATAGATGGGGGGGGGAAAGGTTAACCGATTGGTGCCCAGTAAACACAGTAGGAAAAGACCAGACACAAGATGGAGAGATGAAATAGAAAAGTTTGCCGGTAACATGTGGCAGAGGCTAGCACAGTCTAGGTCGTCAAGTATGAGATGGGGATAATGACTGATGATGATGATGATACTTTAGATAAGACAAATGAGATTTTGTTAAGATTCTAAATATACAACTAACTGGTTTTTCCAATCTCTAAACAATCTATTCTATTTCTTCTTTAAAACAACTGTTAGTTAACAAATGAATAAATTTGTATATGTGATATCTAAGTCAACACAATTGTCTGTCTTGAATCTAAAATTGTATAAGCCAGTGGTTTATTATTGTAAGATTTTTATATGTACACATTTACTTACACTATTAGTGACTCTTGAGAATGAATGAGTGTGTGTCTAAAGATTACCTTGCTGTAATAATGATTGATAATTTAGTATACACATTCAGTATATGTTACGCCGAATCAATGAAATTGCCTAATTAACGAATAAAACTATGTATTTACTTATTTTTTGCAGCTTAAGTTTAACATTTATGTTTTACCAGCAATGTGTTTTCTAATATTGCTTAAATCTTGCAACCTGAAAATACCCATTACTGCTGTGCTGTGAATTAGTCTTGCTTGACCTCCTGAAATAATTTTCAATAGGCCCTAGTAATAAGGATTAAAAAAATGGACCCAACTTATAGCAAATTATGATGTGCTACTCAAAAGTTTGGGGAATTAGACCATTAAAAAATTACTTTACTTAATACCTAATTTCCACTGTCTCCTTTAAAGTAAATCCCTTGTGAGTCAGTACACTGGCTTACAAAGGGTAGTGGTACAATTCCCCAAACTTTTGGGTAGCACCTCATGCATCAATAAATAGTATAAACATTATTTTTGGTCATTCAGGCTTCAGATTTTAAGGATAAGAACAACCTTGGCACTTGCGATCTATATACCAGAATGTGCTGATTTATTGCACTTAAAAGGATCAGGATATACTATTATAGCTGATTACTATTAGTGAGCTTTTATTTATGAGTATTCTTTGTTTTAGTATTGTTTCCCCAAATTACACTTTAATGTATTCTTCAGAAACAATAGTCTAATTAACAGATTGATCACTGAGGTAAAATGCTATATTGCTCTTCTGTAGGATGTGAAGTTCCTCACATTAGGATAAACTTTAGTAATGCGTGCGACCAACCAAGCCGTCTAGCTGCCAAACATTTTGACCACCATTTTATTGGGCTATGACTTTCAGTACAGATAGACCTTCTTAATGGTACTTAATTCTTACACATATATTGAAGGTTTCATATTTCTAGCATCCCTTCACGCCATTTTACTGGCAAAGCGAAATTGCCCTTTTAATAAATACAGTACACTATTTACGGTTTGGTAACAACATCTTTCATTGCTTCATTTGACTTCACCGATGGCTGCTTGTTCTGCTCTGAATCTGTGACCCTACTTTGCTGAATTTATTGCAAGTCTCAACCTGTACTTCTTGCTGTCATGACGTCTGATTAACTCAACCAGTGTGGAACATTGGCATTCAAAAAATATTTGGGACTTTTTCTTTATACTTGGGGATCGAAGCAAATATGAAACGAGTGTCAACTGGGTCTCAATTATCATATCTGTATATGTAGGGTTCTTGCCTTAAATCTCCTACAGAGCTTTTGCCCATTTTATTTTTAGAAATCCATTTTTCCTGCCTACGACATACCATTAATGTTTGATCACATATTACGTAACTTTCTAGCTTGGTATCCACTTTCTCATTAACTCTTAAATTATTATATGTCAAAGAAATCCTGTTCACAGTAAATTCACTTACTTTTCTCTTTCATATCAATTGTCTGTTCATTGAATTTCTA
>VCCN01002840.1:301955-316956 GCA_006491835.1 Architeuthis dux | reverse complement strand
ATATATATTTTAGTATAGATGTATTTATTGCAAACAAAAAATGCATACCTCTAACAAAATTTATTTTTCTGTCGATTTTTTACATTTTTACATTTCTTCATTTTTTTCTGTTTTTTAATAATTTTAAAACAATAAGGCATCAGAATTGTGTAAAACATCTTTTCTTTTTTGAGAAAATCAGTTTTAGAGATTCCTATATTTAGTGGAATTGTTTTCCATGCTACTACTGAGACATCAGCAGTAGTAGTGATGTAGATGTGAACACAAAGACACTGTTAGTCTTGCTTTACCCCTTTCTGCTATTTCTGTATGACAGAAACCAACCAACAAACAAACAGTGACATGGTCTTTTATATTATAAGATTTGAAACATCACCAATAAATATTTAAGACTGTTTCCCAGATAGCACATCCATGAAAAAATCACTAAGTTAAAGAAAAGCAAATTGAAAGTGTCTGAGAAATAGCAAGAAAGAATTTGTGAAAAATATTTCTTTTTCTTTGAAGACAAAAGTGCAGCCAGGTTCCTTTGTGGGGTTTGGGGTGGGAGATAGCCGTTTTTGAAAATATCTGCTGCATAACTTCCAAAGAGCAACTAAAAGAAATTCTGGAGCCAAGGCATTTGAATTATTCAGACAAATATTCCAGGTATTTTATTTTGAATAACAGAAAAATGGGGTTTATTATGTATTCTTTTATTATTTAGATCTGATAGTTTCCTGTATGCATCCTTTATTCTCAGCCTGCATTTATGCTGTTGTCTCAAGTTGTAGAAGAGAGGTTGGACAATACTCTATGTGGGATTTCTTAGACTTGTTCATAGAAACTAACATTGAAGAAGGAAAACTGATAACCAATATGAGCAAATGACCTCCTTTTTAAGTCCATCTAGTATTACCAACATTTAATAATCTTATGGTTTAAAAATCTACCCCCCCCCTTTTTCATCTGTCTTCCTTCCCTTTGCACTTCCTATTTTCTTTTTCAGCTTCTCCTTTTTCTTCCCTCTTATTGTCTTATATTCCCATATTTCTTTTCTTTTCATCTTTTGTCAATTTCCCTCCACCACTCTCTATTATCCAATTTCCCTCATTGTCTCTATCTCTCTCTTGTTTTTTACCCTTTCTATCTTCAAATGACTAAAAGCATAGCTTATTAATATTTTGATATTTTAAATAACAGTAATCATAAAAGTACATTTTCAGAAGATTTAACACTTTTCTGCTTATACTTTACACTGAGCAAAAGCAATAAACCATAATGTAATGAATCTATTGGAAAAATGAATTTAGCCTCTACAACTGTTGAGGATTCAAGGGACCAACTATTATTTAATTATTTATTTGGCTGTTGACTCAGTTTGTATATCTTATAGAAATATCTACAAAGTGTGGTTATTAAATAATGAGACTAGGCTTATGTAAGTTGAACCACAGCGTGTATGATGGAGCTTCTGAGACAACTAATCGAAGAAGACCTACTGCACTGCTTTCATCATTGGAAGACCAGAATGTAGAGATGTGTAGTTGCAGAATAGATATATTGAAGAGGGAAATAAATTGAAATTGCAGTATTAGTCTCACTATTCAATAGCCTCACCTTGTATATCCTTAAATGATACAGAATATGATATACGGTTGTTTTTAGTGTTGCATTATCAAAAGATGCCCATAAAAAGTCACTGCAGAAAGCAAAACATGTCTGTAACAGTTACTGCAGAAATTGGAAAATGCCCTGGCCCTTTTAGTATCATGGGGAAGTACACTCCAGATTTGATTATCAGTGCTAAAACAAATTATGTTTGACTCTGATCTATGATAAAAATCCCATTGATTTTGGCATCAAGTGTGTATTTTAGGTGAATCTACTTTGATGTGAAGTTTCTCAAAAACTGTAAAAAATAGTAATGATAAAACCAAATCAATAAATGTCCCTAAGACTTGACCATTTTAACTCTTAAATTCATATTTAAAAAAAAAAAAATGTCAATTTCAAGGGAAATAACTTCTGATTAAAATTATCTCCCTTTGACCATTTGGTGAATTATGTTTTTAAAAATTCATTTCGCAGAAGAGTTCCACTATTTTTTATGCTATTCATTGAAGAGTTCCAATTACAAGTGGTTTCAAGTGGTTTATGAATTTAAGAGTTAAAGTTGGTTTCTAGCTTTAAAAAAAAGATTAGTTACTTACCAAAAATTAAATGCAGAATAATGAAGAATAGGAATAATAATAAACAAAAATTAAAATCCTGAATGACAGGGAAGCCAGTTTCAATTAGAAAAAACATATCTGAACTCCAGTAACACAAAATGTACTAGTATAAAAGTGAATAATTATAAAATGAAAATGAACAAAATTTGGCATAAAGTGTGAATTTCTTATTTAAATCATAAATTGACTTGAATTGCGCACATTGTTTTCGTGTAAGATGCTAGATATGGTCACTTGAAGTATCTTCAGCCCTTACTAAAAGCTGGTTGTATTATTGGTTTCTAATCAGAATAAAAATGAACACTCAAAATATGAATTATCTTCACAGACCTTTATTCCTTAACCCCTTTATAGGGCACCCCTAAAATATTTTAGATATCAAAACAACCTTTTTGTATGTTAAACTAGACATAATTATAAGATATTTTCAGTTGCAAGAATTCTGAAATCTTTTTGTTTATGAAATGATCATATATGGAGCCTTGACCAAAAATGGAAAATATAATTAAAAATAATTATAAATTAAAGTAGAAAGTTAAATAAAACATAGAATTCAAGAATAACACTCAATAAAATAAATAGATACAAAAAGTTGATATTGACAAAAAACATAACATCTCTAGGTTGATTTTAAAATTGTATTGTGTGGGCCAAAAACAGGCTAATTTAATGGGGTGTGGTATGCCTCAAAGCAGTTTCTGTCTTTGTTCAAGTACAGTGTACTTTGCAGACCACATTGGTGCGGATTATGTTGTCTTTGTGGCTACAATATTTGCATGTGGCTGACATGTCCTCAGGTGATCATATATAGTCATTTGCCCCATAAAGGGTTAAAGGAAAACAGATAACACATCCTCTTATGTAGATAGTCTGCACTTTGTATGAATGCTAACTTTAATTTCTGACCAGAACCTTTTAGCAGTTTTATGATCGTAACATCTTCTGTACAACTGGTACTGCTAGGTATCACAGATCTACAGAATGTTTGTCTATGGAAAATTCAAATGGAATGGTTATTACTTATAGCCAGCATCCAGCCTTTTCGATTTGGTGAGAGATACAGAAACATAAGTAATCACTTATTGTAAGATATCCCTGTGTTATCACAACTCTAGCATACAGGGTCTCAAGCTTTATGTAGTGAGCTGTAACCCTATTATTTTTGCACCCGACTACCCTTGAACGACCTTTTTATAATCACCAACAAAGCTATCTTTGTTGATTTCAGTTCTTATTGTATTCTAACCATGTTCAAACAACTTGTGGGGTCTGGCTCCAAACAACTAATCCCAGTTTGTAGATAAAAATGCTCTGGCAACTGTCGTAAGGACTCAAACTTTTTACTTTGTTAGTTTATATATAGACAGGTTTTTATTATTTATTATAATATTCTATTGTGATACCATTCACCTTTTTTTATGTGATGCAAGGCGCATGTTCTCTGTTATATTGTAAATCTGAAAATAGAAGTACAAAGATTATGGTTACTAGATGAAGTACCTGTCTACGCTGGGTATGAGGTCAAAATTGAATAGATAGATGGAAATCAGATCATTCTTATCAGTGTGAGCGCAAACGCAGACCCCCACAATAAAGATTCGCTGATGGACACAAAGTAAGGGTCCAGTTTAGCATTATACTTACATTGTAAACCAAACCTCTTGCTAAAAACTTTAAAAGTTTTGGGATTTTCAAAAACCGACTTGCTTAAAACATACCTGGGGGTCCTATTAGTACACCAAGAAAATTTTCCCTCGCTTTTGATGCCGAAGAGGGAAAAAATAGTTCCTCTTGCTTTTTACCCTATAAGGAGGGGGGGAAAAAAAAGAAAAAAAAAAAAGGTTCCCTCTAGATTTTGACCCCCAAAAGTGAGAAAAAAAAAGTTCCCCCTCGATTTTGACCACTAAAAGTTTTTAAAAAAAAAGATTTCCCTTACTTTTCACTCTAAGGGAGATTACCTTTTTCTCAACCACTAGCTTTCAGTAATGCACTGTGGCAACCAACAGCCAGACACAAAATAAGTGTCAATTTTAGCATAAATTTACATTGTAAATCGCCCCCCCCACCACACTAAAAACTGGGGGGGGGGTATTTTCAAAAACTCTCTTACTATAAACCTGCCTAGATGTCACATTGGTACACACAGAAAATCTCAAGTGAATATGCTATGTGCTCTCTAGGCAGTAGCCTGTCACATATGGACGGACAGACATTTGATGAATTATAAGATGCTCTACAGATTACTATCTTCTCATTTCTAATATACTCATGATGACCTTTCAGTCAGCTGAATCTTTGCTCATCTTTGAGTAACATGATGATCAGAAATTACCCAAGTGTAAAGCAATGTGCTCTCCTTTCCTCCTCATTCATCCAAAAATAAGTATCAATAACGTCCTGCATGTAAAATATCAGATAAAGAAAGGCAAAGCATATACCTTGGAACACTACTGCTATTCCTTTTGTATTTATGAACATTCCATGTCAAAAGATTTCACACATACTTGTAATTCTAAATGCTGATATCCCCACTCAAGGCATTTATATCCTCCTTTTTAAAGTTAGAAAAAGGTTAACCAAGCAGTTTTAGTTCATTTACTATGTTTAGTCAAAACATTGGCATTTGTAACTGAAAACTGTTCAGGTTATTCATCTCCTAATATTAAATGGAGCACGAGACAAGGCTATTTTAAAAAAAAAAAGAAAAAAAAAAAAAAAGATTCTCAAATCTTATTAGGGCTGCAGACATCAGGGAATTCAGTATTCATTACTTGCCTTTGGAAAACAACTTCTACAAAATAGTAAAAAAAATGCAAAATCTGATTTAAATATAACTACAGACCTGGCAAAAAATAAAAATAGCAGAGACCCAGAAATCTAATTCTGAAATGTTGAACTAATGAACTCCTCTGCTAAATTTAATCAATCTGTTTGTTTTTGAGCTCTTATTGTTGAATGTAAAAATAATGTTTATTTACAGACAGAATTAACATGATACACTAACCATGCTACAATTCTTACTTGTTGGACCTGTGGAAATTCCACGGGTGTTGACAACCAAGATTATCCATTATCTCATGCCGCTGCTCTTCTCTCACCTATTGCCTGTATCTTTTCATTTTCTCCCTTATCCCTTCCAATCTTCATTGCCTGTCCAAGGAATAAGGAATGCACAAATATTTTCTACAGCAACCTTTCTTTTATCTTTCTTTTACTCTATCTCTCCATAAAGAATTTTAATGTATTGCCTTTCAATCTTTCGCTTATTGTCTATTGATATCCAGCCAGCAAGACTGTCTCTGTCTTTCTGTCATCTCCATCCCTTTCCCTGCGATACATATTTATATTTATTTATTTTCCCTTTCGCCTGGTTTTTTTTTCTTCGTTTTTCTCTAGTTTTCTTACCTCCTACCTTTCCTCCTTCACATCTTGTTTTTCCTCCCCCTTTCCCTTGTTTTCCCAGATTCCTTCCCACTTAATTATTATGTAGGTTTCTCGGTCAGAAAGTGTAACTGATTCCAGCTACACTTTAATCCTAGGTAGAAAAGTCTAACGGTCATACATGCAAACAAGCAGAATAATATTATTAATTATTCTTATAATATTATTAATTATTCTTATAATATTATTAATTATTCTTATAATATTATTAATTATTCTTGGGTGAGATTTGTACTGTCTGGTTTGCCTGGGTACTGGGGATCTGTACCTCATATAACACCTGCTCAATGTCAAGAGAGTCAGAGCATTACCTATTTGCTATTTGACAGGGGTGCTTTGGCTATTTTAGAAAATCCTATGGTAAGCCTTGAGTCAAATTTTGTATCATGTGAGAAAATATTGGCAAAAGAATTAAGATTTGTTGGGTCAGTACAAAGCTTACTGTCACATTTTCTAAAAAATATTTTTTTGATGTGATAGAAGGGTATGGGAATATCTCACTTGTAATCATACTTTCAATTAGCTGAAATCCTACTTTGATTACATAACATCTGATCCATAATCCAGCTTATCTGGGAAGCCTGTACCCTGATAATGGGCCATGTTTTGGCCCATTATCAGGGTACGAAATAGAGTAGCGAAAATAAGTAGTAGTTAGAAAGATTTAGTCAATTATTCATTGCCTTGTTTTGTTTCTAGTTCATTTTGCAATATATTGGCCATTAGATATATATTTTTTGTTCCCCAAATATTACACTGCATCCAACGTGCTGGTATTATGGATGAGAGGCTAACCATTGAAGGCTCAAGTTATATAGCTACGCATCAGAATAAGAATGTGGTAAGAAGTAGTTTAAAAATGCCTTTGTAGACTGTGTATATTATAGGTAAGAAAATATGGTAATATCTAACCAAATCCATTAAGCCTGTACGAAGCTATTGCAGTAGTCACCAACCTGGGTTCGCACGAATCTAAAGGGTTTGTGAAAAAGTGGTTCAGATGGGGTTCGTCAGTAAGGTTTGACTGAGAAGCTTGATCAAAATTGTTAATATTAGGTAAAACATTAATAACACATAAAACATTTCGGTTTTGCCAAAGATTTCATTTTGTGAACAATGTCGAACCATTTCAGCTCTCCGGAGATTGTTAGGTATTGTTTATATTAACTTTCATTATTAATTTACAGCGCATTATTTTTATGAAATGGTATAGTTTTTAATAAAAGAAAATGAAAAGATGTGTACGTTTATATAATTTCTATTATCAAGTTTAAGGGTTCTTTCTAAGTGTCTTAGTAATATTTGGGGTTTGTATCGTGAAAAAAGGTTGGAGACCACTGAGCTATTGTATGTGTTTGATGGAAGGGCCAGTGATCTTCTTTGTCTTTGTGGTAGAACTGTATAACCCAGACTTCTGTCATTGTGGTTAAGAATTCTCGCTTTATTTGGAATATTGGTTGGAGATTTTGGTAAACCCATAAAAACCGCAGCAATAACACACAACTGAAAGCTAAAAGGCCTGTTATTTGCTCCAAGATTCCAGGTTGGTGATAGTTGTTACAGCATATTTCGCAATGTCTGTAGTAGTTTTCTTAGTTTCATGGCAACAGTTTTCTTAGTTATCTGATTTAAGAAAAAAAAAAGTTCTCAAGGTAATTAATCTTTGTTTATATATCTACCAAACAACCAGGAAATTTATGACCATAGATCATTAGTTTTAAATCTTGGTTGCTCCATAATCAACCAAGCGCTTCCTTGTGAACATTTATAAACGATTTGTGTTCACACGATTCATCATATTCATACATTGTTGTACCTTTCTTAAACAAGCAGAGAAACGTAGAAAAACAAAACACTGAGTCATGGCCATGTCACTTCATTGGAAGGTTGAAACTTGTTGATTTCAAGTTTTCTATGTTTTTTTTGCCTTGACCTCTATTGACTTGGCAGTAATGAAGTTTTTAATCTCCACCCCTGGATCATGTAACTTTGCGAAACTCAATCCTCTTCTTTTTTTTTTCCCCTTTTATAATTGTTAATCCATTGTATCTGTAAATGCTTGAAGTCACATGATTACAATTCTCTCTGTGGCATCATTACAAGAGAAGCACTCATTTAGCTCAGATTACTTGGTATTTGCAATTTGTTTTTATATAACGAATATAATTGGAATTACCTCTTTCGGTGTATGTCACCAAATAAATGGAAAATCACTGGTATCATTTTCTTCAAAGCGCAATGGGTGAAAATTGTTAAAATACTTGTATATGATCTTCAAAGTTGAGCAACAATAAACCTGGTCAATGATTGATTGAGTGACCATCTGTCTTTCTAAAAAGACTGTTCTTGGAAGGTTGTGATTTTTGAGTGATCAATAAAGTTATGCAACATTTAGTCTTGTCACTTGTAAAGTGAGTGACTATTTGATAGATTTTAACTGCTGTAAATGATCCAACTCATCACAAAACTAGAAGAAAAAAAGATAATGAATAACTAGGATAGTTTAATTGAAGTTTAACAGCATTTACCATATTTAATGGCATGTAAGACACTCTTATTTCTCTTTTTATAAAGAAGTGGCTCAAACAATTGCTTATGTTTTATATGCAAATATCAATTGCTTAAATACAGAGGTATTCGCTTGTGATTTCTTTGGGACATGGTCTTTTAGATAACAATAGCCAGCTTATAACATTAAGCAAATGATATACAAATTGGAACAATTTACATTTATTGTTATGAATTCATTGTTATAAACAATTTTACATTATAAAAAATTAATATGAAATATATTTTTCAATTTAAAAAGTTTTTTAATTGATTTTAAATAAAATGTTTGGTCTGACCGATTTTGATAACAATAACCGTTTGATAACATTATCTATAACAATTAATTAAACATACCTTTTCATATATAGACAAGGACTCATTCCTTATACTATATAAGACTTATGTCCATCCACACCTAGAGTACTGTGCACAGGCCTGGTCACCATACTTGGAGAGAGATAAGAAATCTTTTAGAAATAGTCCAGAAACAAGCAACTAAGTTAGTACCGGAATTAAAAAGTAGGAGTTATGATGATAGACTAAAAGTGTTATAATTAACATTGTTAGATAATAGGAGAGATTGGAGAGACTTAATAGAAATAGTATGGAAGGTTTAGAAGTAGTAAACCCTGATGTAGTTTTTAATCGAAGCGGGTACAAAGGACTGAGAGGCCACACATACACGGTAGAAGCAAATAGTAGTAGATTAAATATCAGAAAATTCTTTTTTAGCAATAGAGTGGTAGGACTTTGGAATAGATTACTGGAATATGTAGTGCTATCAACAGATGCAAATGATTTTAAGAAGAATTATGTTTATTATACCACTGCAAAGGTTTAAGCCCCTAGATATTGTGTAAATATGATTGTGATGTGTACTTGTATATACAAATTGTATACCTTTTTTTTCACACTAAAATAAAATGTTCTAAATGTCATAACAGCTTTCTCTGTATATGATAAACATTTTCCTGAATATTCCCCGTTCATGCATCTTACATGCTGTCAAATATGGTAATCTGGTCCTAACTCAAAATGTAAAAACATGCAAAAACTTCACTCCTCCTTGGATAACAGCTAAAAACAAGACTGGAAGAAGATCTGGTGTTGCTCGGGGCCACTTTTCATCCATTTCAAACAGTGAATTATGAAATGTAGTTATTGTAAGAAAAAATAAACAGAATTAGATCCTATGCAAATGTATGAACATTTACAGGTTTGCAGTATTTGTTAATAAAGAGCTGGTTTAAAAACCACTTCCTTGGCCTTACACTTATATTGAACCGAGAGTTTAATAACTTGGTGCCTCAAGGAGACACATGAGTGCTGCAATTTGTTCAACAAGCAGTAATTAACCTATTTAGCTGAATGTTTTTTTTATATATAAAATTACTTACACCTGATGTATAGTTTAATCTTCCAGCAACTTATCAACATGTTTACCAAACAATTGAAATTGTTTTTATTTTTGGCAACAAGTCAGCTTTTTGTGCATGTGTGTGTGAATTTTGAAGAAAATCCAGAATGGTTTTACCTTTAACCTTGGATTTACCTTCATTTCAGTGAGCTAAGAGACAAATTTACATATTTGTACATCTGTTATATAGCCCTCTTGGTCCATGGGAGGAAAATCCTGAACTTGGAGAAAACGGAAGACTCAAAACTTGTTTATAAAAATAGGAGGATATATTTTTATTTCATAAGAATACATTGTGTTGTGGCGGAGAATGAAGAGTGGGAGAGAGACAATGAGGGCCAACAGATTGTTCCCAACTGTCGCTTTTATTGGGTTTGAATGCCCACGTTGATTTTCCAGCCCGCCATCTGCAGTCAGGGTCAATATCCGAACACCGGATGTGTCTTCCGGTCCCCGACACCTTGCAGCTGATATCCTGTCCACAGCTTTCAACACCTTGGGAGTCAAATCTGTGACCTCTGCCCAAATATCCAACACATTGTGTGATCAATATTTAAATATTGCATATTTTTTTCAAGGCTGTTAACCTATTTTTTACCAAAATGTAAAACTATTTTAAACTGTTTTCTATAGTTTTGAGAAGGGTCATTAATGTGGGTTTGAGTTTATTCTTTTGGCCTATTCTTTATTTTCCGATCAACGCTATTTACTCATTGCCAGAGGATAATCGGTCTGAGCAACTAATAAAATTTAATTTTTGGAGATATAAATGTATGAAAAAAACGGAAAAATATCTTGCAATCAAAACAATACCTGAATCCATCCCCAAATTTAGCCACTACTTACTTAGCACATTGCCCACCCCTCCCCAAAATTTCATTGAAATTCATTGCATACTTTTGGAGATATCGTGTGGACAGTTGGAAAGCCGTGACCGAATACATATACCTCTCCAACTTTGTTGACAGAGGTAATAAAGATCTTGCCTATATTAAAACAGAATGTTGTTGACATATTGTTCAAGAGAAGCTGTGATTATAAGGGAATGTTTTAACAGATGGTCAGTTTTTGAGATACAGAGAACATTTCTTGTTTTCCTCTTGATCATTCATTGATTGTAGAATCTGGGCCAGCAGAATTAATCAGATGGAATAATCTGATGATTTGATATAATAGTCTCTTTGATAGCTATATCCAGTGGTCTGACTGGCCTTGACAAGAATAAAACAAACATGAGCAGCTTGCTGTGTACAGGGATTGACTTTATTGGTTGTCATGATGAAGTGTTTAATAAATAGCTTTACCTATATTTAAAGGAAACGGTTTATTTGGTGCTTGGTGGATGGGTGGGGGATTATTAATTTTTGATTAAGTGAACTGTGATTATGCAAACAAGATTATTTTTATACGTTCATTATTTTTTTATATGTTCTTATAACTGACAAAAGGATGAACATTATTTTATCAAACATTCTTTGTTTTGGTTTGATTGCTGACATTTTGTGTACAGCCTGAACTTCTGGGGGAGTTTAAGACAAAAATAGAATTGGAATCTGGTTGAGAAGACTTTCACAGCATTACCCTCCTTAATTTATGCTTCTACAATTCCTTCACTTCTGTCTGTACATGAAAGGGGTGTGGGAGCTACATCGTACCTGAACCCGGGGATCCAAAGGGCACATGGGAGCCAAAAGGGGCCCAGGAATTTCCTGGGATCTCAGAAAATGTTTGTACATATTGAAATGGATAAAAAACGGGATGATTAAATGGAGAAGGAAGGGTGACCTGAAAGAAACTTTGTACCCTTATAAAATTCCTCTCAGAGGCCCGACAGTGAGTAAACAGAACAGATTGGAAATAAAGTCAAACTTTCATCCCTTTATCTCGAGTTCAAGTTTTGCCTAGAGCTTATTCTTTATTTCTGATCTGTATTGTATACTCACTGCTGTAGACTGACGGTCTGAGTAGTTGCGATGAAAGAAATATTAGTCAAGAGTTGGTGATCATCATCATTAGCTGTTATAAGTCCACTGCTGGACAAAGGCCTTTCTCATCTCCTTCCATGACAACCTATCTTGTGCTAATCTCTGCCACGTCTTACTGGCAAACTTTTCTATCTCGTCCCTCCATCTTCAGTCAGTTAGTCTTTTCCCCCATCTATTGTCATCTCTCCTTGCTAGGTGGCTGGCCCATCTCCAGTGCTGCTTAATTATTTGTATATTATCCTTCACTCTAGTCCTCCCTCTGATCCATGTTGATCTTTTTCTATCTCTTAGAGTTATCCCTGGCATTGCTCTTTCCATGGCTCTCTGTGCTATTTTAAGTTGGTTTTCAGCTCGTGCTTAAATAGAATAGGCTATTTAGCAGTATTAAGTTTGGTGTTACTTGTTATAAGAGCAGTAATATTAGATAATAGCAGACATATGCTTGTTGTGACTGTATTTTTTTCACAAGAAATTTTGATTCTGAAACAAAAAGAATTTTTTTATTTGGCTTGAATGTATTCTAATTTTTTATACTTTTTATTTAAATTTTTCTCTTTTTAAAACTTTTCGTTTGAAAGTCAACCAAAATAAAACTAAATTTTCTCATCTTTTTTGCAGGTTGTGCACATGTTCCGGGGATGTAAACAAGAGGACATGCCCCCACATATCTATGCTGTGGCCCAGCATGCGCATAGGGAACTCCTGAGCCAAAGGATTGACCAGTCAATATTGTTGCTTGGCCGCAGTGGCAGTGGAAAGACGACCAATGCCCGACACTTATTGCAATATCTTATTTTGGCTTCTGGCAGTGTCAACAATTATTTGACAGGTAAGTAACAAAAGGTGTTGCTATCTCCAACTGAGAGGAATTAAATGTAGTCTGTTGGTTTGTAAAAGACAACAAAAAGATAATCTTATTAACAATAAAAAGCCTGGAATAGAATTATTTCAAAACAATATTTTAATCTTATAATTATCTTATATCTTATTAGAAACCATCAACTAAAACTGTCATCAAAACTTTCAATATAGGTTTCTTCAGTTTTCAAGTTTGGCTGACCATGTATGTATGTATGATACGTACAGGCCACACCAATAGAGCTAGAGGGCTAAAAATTCAAACAATTCTTATTATATCTAGAAAAAACGTTTGTTTTTTGGGTTTTTAAAAAAAGATTCCCTACCTAAATAGGTTTTTAGTGGTGGGTTCAATTTGAAATCTAAGTTTATGCTAAATTGGTCCCTTAGTTTGTATCTGGCAGTGTTCATGCTAAGTTGTTTTTTTAATTTTACCTTTTTTTTTTAGTTAGTCCAACAAAAGGTGCAGGAAGTAACTTATTCATTGATCACCTCCTTTTCCAATTTAATTGATCACCCCCAACACAGCATGCTGCCAAAAGATGTTGGTCATGTGACTGTTTCTATTCAGTGACTAACCAGACCTGTTTATTTATTTGTGGTCTGTCTTGCTAACGTATGCAACTCTTCTATATATTGTTTTTTTTTAAATTTTTTTTTTTTATATCACTTAAATGTATAAAAGTAGAATACTAGAAAGGATTTTATGTTATGTTAAACTTGATAAATAAAAATTAAAATCCCATATTTATTCAATGGTGAATAGAATGTTATTTATCAATTTGAGTGGGGCGAACAAAACATTTTTTCATCTGAGAAAACGACATACAGGTGAAGCTCCGACTTCATTCACTCCTACTTTGAACAATCCTACTATTCTAGTGAGCATGTATATGTATATGTGTATATGAATTGTTTCGGGAACAGAAGATTTTCTTTACCTTGTTTTCATAAATCACAAATAACTTCTGTGGGTTATTTATTTGTTTATTTTATTACAAAGAAAGAAAATCTTTGTTCTTACCCAGCGGGGCTCTTTATATTGTTGGCTTCCACTCCCTAGCCATTATCATTTCATTTTTACTTTATTTTATTTTCTTTAATTATTTCAATGGTTATTTATTCTATTCTTAAAAGGTTTGTTTAAGGAAGGTTGTTTTTTTTCATTCAATTTGTTCATTGTTAGCTTTCTTTGAGTTTTTACTTATTTTGTTAATCACCACTACCCACAACACCGGTTAATTGTTGGGTGTAGGTTATTCATGTGTTCTGACATTTATATGTATCTATCTATAGCCTAAACCGTTCATAGTAGAAACTTGAAATTTTGCGCACACACACACACACACACACCTCAATGAGATGGAGAAATGATTTTTTTGTTTTTTAGAGGGGGTTTCAATATGCAATGTAAGTTTATGCTAAATTGGTCACTAGTTTGTGCCCGCTTGTTTTTTTTGAAAATTAAGACCTTTTTAGTGATCACAGCCCAACATTCATTGATCACACCCTTTTCCAATTTTTTAATTGATCACCCCCAACACAGCATATATGGGTGGCAGTGATTCATAATTTCCCTTGGAATGCTAGTTTCTCTTGTTATTGATACTACAATTCTTTCAAATAGTTCTTCGGATTGAACTCCTTGTTGTTAATACAACGTTTCGGCTGATCCATTCTTCGGCCTCCCTTGGGTGTAATATCCGAATGTGATGGGGGTAAACAGAAGTTTTTAATATTAATGATCCTTCTCAAAACTATAGAAAATATCACTACAATTCTTATTGGTATTACTAAATCCAGTGTTATTACTATCATATTATTTTTGCAACTGTAAGTATTATTATTACTACTGCTTTCCCTTTATCCTTTATTACAATTTCTACTATAAATCTTCACATAATAATAATTATTTATGTTTCTACTGATCCTTTTATACTATTGTGATCACTTTAGGACAGGGTCTTTTAGATAACCATAACCGGCTGATAACATTGAGCAAGAATATAAAAAATTGAATCAATTTACATTCATTGTTATTAACAACTTTACATTATAAAAAATATGAAATTTATTGACTTTTTTCAATGAAATTTTAATTCATTTTAAATAAAGTGTTTGTGGCCGACTGATTTAATAACAATAACAGTTTGATAGCATCATTCGTGATTATAATGAATGACTTCCTCTGTATAAATGGTTTTTAAAAAATCTTTGTTTTTAGTGTATTTTCCTATTGTGTGTGCACTCTCCATAAACCATTGACCATGAAATATTAACTGAATGAATGGTAATCTTAACAAGGATCCATGAATTAACAATACCAAGTCGCAGCCCCCATCTTTGTCTTCCCCACACCTACATGTGCCATTCCCACCAAAGTATCTATGACTTTGGTCATGCTCTGATTTTTTCCCAGAATGACAAAGATTCCATTGCAGTGATCAGAGCATTTGGCCAAAGTAGGTGAGCCATTTACCTGAAGGTGCATCTTGGCCTACACCACTACCACTACTGTCACTATTAAAGACACCATC
>VCCN01002840.1:273901-287969 GCA_006491835.1 Architeuthis dux | reverse complement strand
TTCTTGTTATCTGCAGGAAAGAATACATTCTTCTCTCTTCTTTAACTTACATAAAAAAAAATTAAAAAATACCTTGTTCTGTTAAATATATTAACTTTATTCTTTGTCAACTCAAAATGATGAATTTTACAAAACCTAAAGAGAACATGCATATTGGAGTAAAATTAGCCACACAGTTTTATTCTGTTATTTTTCAATTAGGGATACATCCCAAAATTGATTAAATTATTAGCTTTTTATTGAAGTCCTAAAGTCTCCTTAAAGTACTTGAACCGTGGTTTGTGGGTTGTTGGCCACTGCTGTTGATCATTCTTTATCATTAAGAACAGGTTTGGGTCTCCCTTGAGGTTTATTATTGGTATCCATATTTCCAGACCTAAACCTAATTGAACCAATGCTGACAATTCTTCATTAAATTTTATTGTAATGGTTATGCCAATTAAACTCTAAATTGCATTTCTAACCCTAAAGTTGCCCATCGTCTGCAAATGTATTTGATGTTTCTTTTTCTGTTCTTCCATTAGAATTTCTAATGCAGCTGACCGCCAGGCAGGGGAGACTAGCACGTCTGCCTTTGATGCTTTGGAAGGATTTGTCACTGGACTCTACGCTGAGTTATTCAGTGTTGTTGTAGCTTTGATCAACAGGTCAGTTAATAAATTACTTCTTCATTCTGTCTATTCTTTACTTATTAATCTAGCAATGTCATATGTTTTCTTTATATTGTCATAATAACACGTCTTTGAGTTAAGACAGTAAAAACTACCTTGCTCTAACTGTTAAGACTATTGTTAACATTATCCTCTATAAACATAACAGAAAATGATGTTTTTGAATTCACATTATCTTAGCTGCCAATCTGCCCATTTCAAGAAACCTGTTTATATTTGGATAGCTATAAGGTGACATATTGCAAAAATCATGGATGAATAAAGAGAAAAGGAAAATTCAAGTATATGAACACAACTTTGATTTTAAGAAGTGAGAAAAAGCGGTCCAAAGCAGTCTTTTTCTTAATTGCATCATTTAATGAAAATAATCAAATGAAATGATTATTATTTAAATCAATGAAATGTATTATAACATTTATAATTTTAAAATTGACATGCTACCATATTTGATGGCATATAACACCCAAGGAATATTAAAAAAACGCATTTCCCTCAAATCCTCATTATCACCCAGTTTTTTTAACTCCTCAAGTTCTGGACAACGAAGGTTATGGTAACCTTTTGAGAGATTTTTTGGGGAAAAGGTGGAGTTGGAGTGTTGTTATGTGCTGTCATATACAGTAATTATCCGTAACTTATGTTGCATATAGATATAAGTTCTTTGTCATAGCTAAGACATGTAACATCCATTTTGTTGAGTGGACAAATATTACTGCTGCTTTTTTAGTTTGTTTTTATAGTTTTTAATTTTAAAGAAAAAAATTGTTGTAATATCTTTAAAATTCCAAGAACTGACATACTTTTAAAACTATGTTTGTGAATAAATATATACACATGCACACACTCATCTCTCATAGTAACAAAGAGGTTGCTATAAACACCCTTATAGATAAAAGGCAATATTTATAATGCTGTCAATATACTTTGAACAAAAATGTTCATTTGTGCTTGAAATCTTATTGAAATATCAATAAAACAGAGATACATTCTTATTTTTTTGTTTTAGGTCTTTGACTACAAGCTATCGTAATCTTGGCTCTATCACAATTCTTGACACACCTGGATTCCAAAATCCAGCTTCGTGTGGACGTCAAACAGGCAGCACATTTGAAGACTTATGTTGCAATTACATCCAAGAAAGACTGCAACTTTTTTTCCATGATGCCACTTTTACCTTGCAGCAGGACCGATATTCTCAGGTGAGAATTATTTAAAAATTTACATTTCCTCTTTGTTTTCCATAGTTTTGTGATTTCTTTAGTAGTTTCTGGCTTATCTATATGCATATTATTTTAAAAGTTACGATGTCATTTGAAAAATACCAGTGAACTAATTTGTTGATTTTCTGGAAGCTAGATATCAAGTCATTCTTATTTTGAAAAGAAAAATGAGTTTTCAAATGTTTTGGCATTTTGTTTTTCCTATAGTTTTGCACAAATAAGTTATACAAATGTTTCAGGCTTGTTTTATTTACTCTTAGATTATTGTTAATTCATTGTTTATTCTTTCTTTTTTCTCTTTTCTCTTAAGGAAAATATTGAATGTGATTTTGAATTTGTGAACACCAGTCCTGCTGCCATGGTGTCCCTGATTGATCGACCCCCTCAGACGACCTTGGTAAGTTCAGCAGTAATCATTGTCATCATTTTAATTAGTTATTTTTCTATACAATCTTCAAAAATCACAATCTGTTAACCTGTAGAATTTTTCATATATTATCTTGAAATAATAGGATTTAAATCAAGCATAGTTAAGTAAATAAAAAAACAGGTATACAAATTTGGTTGGTGTAATACTTGGGTGTCATAATAAATGTAGAGGAAGAATTTGAATGCTGGATTACTGGACAAGATTTATTCTGAGTACCAAGTGTGTGTGTGTGTGTGTGTGTGTTACAAAAGTTAATCATTTCGTAGTATTAGTTGGTGATGCCAATTTTAGTAGTTTATGGGGTGCAAGCATCATTGCACATGTCCCCAATTGCGGCATCTATTGACGATCTCATTACATCTCCCTCTATAGGCGTACGAGCCGGTGGGCAAGTGCCAAATTCAATTCGGGCAAAACCGTGTAAAATTTGGGGAAACTCAGGACTTTTGCCCCTCTTAATGAAAGAGTTCCCATACGCCTATGTCACCCTCCTTTAGTAGAACACTGAGAGGGATGTCAATTTAATGTTCATGTTCAGTCACCATCTTGTTAGTAAATTATTTTCCAAGAATAAAACATTGACAATGTAAACATGTACAAAGGTAAGCTTGCCAGAAGTCAATCTATTTCTTTTTCTTTTTTTCACTAGTCCAATGACTTTTCTTTTCTTTTCTCGACCATGATGACCGGACTCGGTCGATTTGAGCTACAACATAATCCATCAACTGGTAATGTTTTCTCCGTTCATAAGGTTCGACAGTTTTTTTCGTTTCTCTGTTCATGAGGCTCGGGTCTTTTTTTCTGTTTTCCATTCATGAGGTTCGGCCTTTTTTCTTTTTTCCATTTGTGCGGCTCAGCTTTTTTTTTCTCTTTTCTCCGTTCATGGGGCTCTACTTTCTTTTCTCCGTTCATAAGGCTTGATCTTTTTCTTCTTGGTTCACTCAAGGAAAAGGTCTACCAACAAGTTTGGTCTTTCTTTTTTTGTCCTCTTTCTCTTCGATGTTAGTCTAGGCCTGTCTTCATTTAATTTGTCCTTCTAATCTTTCCGTTTCTATTAACCCAATCTTGCCATCCACCTGCTGAGACGGATTCTTATGTCTTTCTCTGACTGTTCTTATTTTCCTGTCTGAAAGTTTCTCTTTTGACTGTACTTATTTTCCTGCAGTTCCCGCTGCTTCCTCCTGGATGGCAGACAATGAGGTTTCTTTCTCCTCCTCTTGGATGGCAGACAATAACTTTATTTCCCTCCTCCTTTTGGATGGCAGACAATAACTTTTTTTTCCTCCTATATTAGTTTGACAATCTCGTTACAGTTGGTAATATTGTTTTTATTTACTTTTAACTTTAAACTAAACAGAAAAGTTGCATTCTTTTTATCTTTTACTTTTATTTTCTTCAATTTCACTTAGATTGTCCAATTTGACAAAGAAATGAACTTAATTTATACAAAATGTCTAAATTGATTGTATAAGATTATTTTTATTAAAAACTAAAATTCTTTTACGTACACATTAGATTCCTCAAACAAAATTCACACCAAGTAAATATTTCTCTTACAAATTTTTTAAAGAAAATTAAATTTCAATTAAATTTTAAGTGCTTTTTCTTTGTTCAGCTTCGATCTTCCAATCCTGATCTTCGTGATTCCGATAAAAAAGGTTTACTTTGGATGCTTGATGATGAAGCCATCTTTCCTGGTGCTACAGAAGATTCTTTCATGGAACGCCTTTTCACTCAGCATGGTGACCACCCTGTACGACGTAAGTATGCGCACACTCACATTTTTCATTAATCTAAAGTTAGCTCCATAGTGTATAGTTTGAGAACATATCAGCTAAAACATAGTGATCAAAAGATGGGGAAATACTAGCCCAAATAATTCATGAAATAAATAAATAAAGCTATGATGTATAATAGCACTAACAAATTATAACCAGATTAATAATTAATATATTTAGTCATTATATTTTTAATAACTTTGTTTTTTTTCTCATGAGCCATCCATTTTCCAATAAATTGATGAATTATATTAAAATTCAAACCAACAGGTACCCATTTTTATTTTTTAAAAAGGCATGTTGTAAAGTCATATTAATCACATAAGTATTAACAAAACTAGCCAGAACCACAGAAATTCCATGGGTGTTTAAACTAAGATTATCCATTATCTCATGCCTTTGCTTTTCTCTCATGTTTTGCCTTATACTTTCCAATCTTTGTTGCTCATCCATGTAGTATCAATAATGCTCTTTTTATATACAGCCAATCTTTATTATCTGAAATACATAAAACATAACATAAACATTTCAGATAATAATATGAACACGTTACTACTTTCTCATCTGATAAATTCTTCCATAAGGAAATGGATCACAACCTGAACATAATAAATAATAATATAAACAAGTCACCACTTCCTAGTCCGATAAAATTCACAAGAGATGAGACTGAACAGTGGACTTGTAAATATAACACCACTTACTTTCTATAGTTTTGAGAAGGGTCATTAACATTTAAATGGTTCTTTGGATGATTGAACTCATTGTTGTTTGTGTTGCTACCACATAATCTTGTTACATTAAAATTACATTGATATTTACACTAGCAAAATGGATAATTGAATAAGATTTAGTTTTCAGTCATATAGACCGTAAGCAACTCTCTTGTATCATAACCAGTGCAATCATATGTACTTGTAAGTCTGTTCTTTGTTCATGCCATGATAAATTTGTATACTTTTGTTCTAACAGGAGACAGTCTGCTCAGGAAAGGGTCTCTTGGTCACACCTTTATCCTTACCCATTACCAAGGAACAAACCCTGTCCAATATAATGCGACAGGTTGGTTGAAAGTGTGTCGGGAAAATGCAGTCAGCAAAATTGCCATTCATGTCTTGCAAGACTCCAGCAGGTAACAATTTTTCTTATGTTTTTTTCTTGGTGTAGGTTTTTTTGTGTTTTTTTTTAAATACCAAAATTAAAGTTAAATTTACTAATATTTGCCTAAAGATGCTGACTTTCATATAAAACATCTTATCATTTAGAATGAACTCAAATCATAAGCATGGTCAGATTTTTCAGCAAATCCTTAAAACAACCAGATATTCCATAGAATTTCAATAGGTAAGGCATTTTGGGTTCAACATACATGTCCACCAAAACCTAAGTTTGTAAAAATAACAGAAAGATGATTTACAATAAAAATCATTCTATAGTAACTAATATTATCACTATCTTTGTTTTTTATTTTATTTATGAGCAAGTAATCTAGGATTAGAAATGGTTCACTACATGTAACAGGCTTTGCTTTATAAGGGAGGTAATCACGAAGAACCTATTTCCAGAATTATTCCCCTTGACGTACTTCGGATTGTTTTATTACATGCACAGTTAAATGAAATTTTAACTATATTGATTTCTACTGCATAACTTGTCGCTCATTTGACGTATAATTGTTAATACCCTAATTTCCAGTTGTAAAAATAAATAAATCAGTTTTCCACTGTTACAAGCAAAAAGGCTAGTATTCTTTAAATTGAAATTCCACTCTCTCTCGCGCACACACACACATACTTACTCTCACATATATACATAGGAATAAATAAAAGAATTTTAAGATAATCTCTACTTTTATGGTAAGTATGTTAAGAAATAACTCTTATTGATGTAATATTAGAAATATTAATGATTTTTCTAAATATTTAAATGTTGGTCAAGTCAGCATTTGAAATAAAATTTCTAATAATTTCTAATCATTTAATAGAAATTAGATGTCAATAAATTTAGATCAAAATGGAAGAAGTTATATTTGTTGCTTGAATTTAATGTGCTATTTCAGTAAGCATAATTTGATTAATTTATTTTCAAACAATATCCATGTAAAATCTTTTTTTTTGTAAATTTTGCCTGAATATGATTTAAATTTGAATAAATATAGTCAAAATCAAAATATTTCACAATTTAATTGGTGTAAATTATTTATAAATAACCTTTTTGTTTTTGCAGGAATAACATAAGTGAGCTGTTTACTACAATGCGAGGTCCTGTGTCTACAACAGTGAGTGGTTCAATTGTTGGGGAAAAACCAACTTCATCTTTGCGAAGAGCTGCCAGTATGAGACGAACCTTTACATCAGGTGGAGCCAACATAAAACGAAAGTCCATTTGCTTGCAAATCAAACTACAAGTTGTAAGTACAAGAACTTGTAATAATAAAACATTCTGTTATGTCATTGAGATTTTGATGTGTGTTTGATATTTTGTATGTGAGAAATGCTTTAACCCTTTCGAGACTTTTGGGACGTATATATCCCAAGGTTTCTATGACTGCTGGGACATATGTTCTGAAGATTTTTTTTTTTTTTTTTTGATTTTTTTAGAAGTTCACCAAAGACATTTTAATTCAGATATTAAGCACCTTAACTCTTAAATTCATTCTAGCAAATTTTAAAAGTTATTCAATAGGAGTAACTCCTGATTAAAGTTATCTCCTTGCAATTTTTGGTAATTTTAAAACTTTTCTTTAATTCAATTCACTAAAGAGTTCAATCTTTTAAAATTCTATTCATTGAAATTTCAAGCAGTTCATGAATCTAAGAACTAATATGTTAGTCTTGGAAGAGCTAAAGTTGAAATTATCCTGATTAATTGACTGATTTTATTTGGAAGGTTTAGTTCTTGTAGATTTAGATTTCACCTTTGACTTCTTTTGAAATAATTTCATATTGTTTTTTTTGGGGGGGGTGATATGGAGGCTTTGGTAATTTTCATTGATGATACCAATTTCTTGGATACAATAAAGATTTGTGAAACTACTCCAAGAAGCTGAATATTCTAGCATTATTCAATGAGAGCAATCCTTAGGCAGAGATCTGTTAGCCACTTCGTGGGACAAATTTTCCAACCTCTAAACATACACACCAGGTGAAGTCAAAAGTATACATTTCTATCTGTTCTATTACCAACACAACTCATCTACCTTGATTATGATGGCTACTTTTTAAAATTTTGATATATTCAGTGGCTCATTTACTTATCGTGTTTCCTGTGTCCTACAGGTCGAACGTTACGTTATTCATAGGCCTATCCTAACCCCAGAGGAAGGTAATCTATAATGTGAGAGCATTGAAGGATGCATCCCAATTTTGATTTGCAAGATTTTGAAAAAAAGAATGAACATAAAATTACGGTCTTAGCACTTTCAACTTCCTTACCGTTATAAGGTGATGACGTTATTTTGGTGCAATTTTCACACTTTCAATGATTGTTGGAGCATATTGATTATTGTAGTTTTTTCAGTCATTTCATAATGTTCCCTTAAAGTCAAAATTACTGGTAATATTGATATCCGGGATCTGATCGGTCCTTCATCTTGTGCATTTAAATATTGATATACAACATTAAAATTACTACTAGGCTTATCTACTGTAGTATACTGATATGGGAATGAATTTTTGAGATTATGTATATTTAAAAAATTATTTATGAAAGTTTTGTTTATTTACTATTTTATACTAAGTATAATTTATACACTTAATTCAGTTCTCATATACAGGAGTTTAGCTTACTGTCTAGTTTAGATTACCTTCCTCTAGGCCTATGAAAAAAAGTAACCTTTGGCATGTAGCACACAGAGTAAATCTTCGAGACTTATTTTGGAGGTAAAATAGTGTCTTCGATGCCAGGAAATACAGTAATTTAGTTAGTGTGAGACACTCATTCTGACAGTAGTTTAACATTGAACACCTGAGACACCTAGCAAAGATGTCTAAATATGTTCCTTCTGTGACATGTTTCTGCAAAAGCCATGTTTATTTTCATCCTTCTTTATTTAGTAACAACACTTAATGAAATAGATATAGAAAATTCTGAAATTTTGCTGGAATTTGCATAAAACTATTTGTTAATAATATGTAGTTTTTTCATCTGTTGATACATTTTAATGTGAAATATTTTTAGGCAGTTATTTGTATCTCAATTATGTTGGAAACAAACAAATTATGACCTTATCTCACCCCACATATTAATGTTTATATATTTTATTTTGATTAGAATGACAACTAAAGTTATATTTGTTGTATAAATAAAGCTAGACAAGTCATTTGTTGCTTCTCCTTCAAAGACTGCAAAATGGAGGAATTTAAATAAGGTACATTCTATCTTTATCAAATCTTTCACATTTCTCTCTCCATGATTATCAGAAAACAATTTCCACATGTCTGCCATTTGCTTGGCAAAATGTTTTCTGTAATTTGTAAAATTCTTTTGAGATATTTTCTGTTTTTTTTTCTTCTTAAGGCTTATTCCTTTTATTTAATTATTTATATTTTTAGCTTGAGGCATTTTGTTGGCACTTTCACAAATTATGTATTTCTCTTGAATGTGAAAACAGAAAATAAATTATTTTATTTTTTGAATAGTTTTGTATTGATTTTTATTGGCATCTCTACAAGAAGAATTGTTAGAAAATAGAATATCTGCCTTAAAAGTATTATAATTAATTTTAGTAAGTTGTTGTTGCTTTCAATTAGTGGTGCTTCATAAAATTGCTCCTACTTTCATTATTATTGATATAAGTATTAGCTATTCTCCTTCAAAGGATCGGTAGAATCCTAGCCTGCTCCGGTATCTACCAACTACGGGATGTTCACGTCCTGTGGTTTAACCACCAAGGTCAGCCATACTGTCGGAACACACCCACAAAGGGGCAGCAGACTCCTATAGCCAGCTGGGCATCTGCAAAACAGGATTACTCCGAACCAAAACAAAAAATGGCCTGCTGCCGGTAAAGCAAGGCTCTGCTATGTCTGTGTGTTCGTTGAAAGTAGGCAGGCAACTGCTGCTAATGATGTCTGAGTTTCATTTTGAACCAATTTTATTGCCTTATTGTTTTAAAATTATTAAAAAAACAGAAAATATGAAGAGTTGTAGAAAATCGGCAGTAAAATAAATTTAGTTCAAAATATGCTTTTTTAAAAATTTTTTTTTTTTTTTTTGCAATGAATACATTTATACTAAAATTGTAAAATTTACCCATATGTAAATAATCCCATTGTTTTTTATGGGAACTATGCTTGTATTTATTATAAAACCTTTTTTTAAAATTTGAACATTTTAAATATATATGTTCATACAGGGAGGAAAGCAGACTGGTATACAACTTATAACTCGAGTAACTGTAAATGACAAAATATATCCACTCCTGGCTGAACATAGTAATAATGACACTATATTTAAAGGTTCTGAAACTGGTTTGTAAAATTCTACCAGAATTGATGAAAGTTGTTCTTAAGATAATAAACGGATTATCACAAAAACATGCTGTGACAGTTATATTATTTATTCAATGATTTATGAAAATTATGTGACATAAACTAAGTTCTACAATATTACTTTCTATTTCTAGTTCACTTTTAAATTTGAATCGGATTAATTCAGCAAATATAAAAAAAACCTACTTATATATAAAAGAAATTGAGAAAAAAGTATGACTCTTACATTTAACCAAATCTGGGTACTGTGAAATTCCACTAAACTGATCTTGAATTAACTTGCAAATATACATAATACACTTTCTTCTATGATAAAAGTGATTTGAATAAACATAAAAATATTAAGTAAATTGCCCACCAATTATTAGAAAAATACATCTCTTAGATGCCCCGAGATGAGTCTTCAGTGATGTTGTCTTCCTGGTATCATCGGGGGTTTTGGGTTTCTCAACATCATACCCTCTCAACCAGGTAACCCAGCCTGAATTGATCAGAAGCAGGCCCTCATCTCGGTCGCGATATGCTACTGTGACAATGTTTGGAATGTTTTTCTTTTAAGTGGCGATTATATTGATTATCTACATATTATTGGGGTTATTGTCATTCTTGAAATATTGAAATTGTCTGATGGTCAAGGTTATTTATGTATTTTTCAAAAAACACTTTTAAGAATAACTAGCTAGACCTGTGAAAATATCATGGCTGTTGATAACTAAGATATCATCATTACTCTCACATATATATTCATGCAATTAAGGTATATCATTTTGTTGTAGTAATTTATTACCTATGGAATTTATCTATATTAACTATAATAACATGCGAAGGCAAATGAAACTAATATATCTGTTATTGATTACTTTACCTGTGTTCTACTATAACTCAATATTTAGGCTTCTGACTTGTGAAGGAGGAGTAATAAATGAATGACAGTTATAATGAAGGTTGAGTCCCTCTTGCTCCCATTCAAGAATAAGTACCCACTTCCATTTCTACTTTGTTCATTACACTGCACTGATAAGTAGAGGGAGAAGAGAAAGTGTGAAAAATATTAGGGGAATGAATAATAATTATTAAGTATTATTTTGTTGTAGTAATTTATTTATTACAAAAAGTATGAAACTAAGTTCTACAATGCTACTATAAATTCTCAAATTCGTGGACCACTGGTTACCACTTGTAATTTGCAGTGGAACTCTTCCGAGAATATCATAAAAATTATAGAACTCTTTAGTGAATTGAATAGTAAAAAAAAAAAAAAAAGAAGAAATTACCTAAAGTTCAAAGGGAAGTAATTTTAATCAGAAGTTATTTCCCTTGATATACATTATAATTTTATAATTCTGCTTATTTGTATGTATGACCATTGTGCTTAACATTTGAATTCATATATAAAATATGAATTTCAATATCGAAGGAAGTAACTTCAATTAGAAGTTATTTCTCTTGATTTTGAAATTCATATTTTATATATGAATTTAAATGTTAAGCATAATGGTCATACATTAGCAGAATTATAAAAGTATTTTACATGTACATCTTTGGCTATGTTGGATACGCATTGTTTATTTAGTTCTTATTGTAATGTGTATCTTTATCAGACAATGGCTATAGTGTGAAACTTAAGTATACATAGAATTTATAAGTAATTTTTTGCATTTTGTCTGCATTTGAATGACACACTTTCTTTTCTCTTATTATGGATTATTTTCACAAACCATTCCTCAGAGTTGCCCTGGGGCAGTGCAACCTGGACACCAATCATTGTTTTTGCTCTGCTAATTATGGTTCTAATTTGTTTGCACCCAGGACACCTTAATTGAAACACTGCGCCGTACCAAGTGCCACTTTGTACACTGCATCCTGCCACAAGCCAATGCCGGACTCTGCGAAGTGAAGACCAGTCAGACAAACAGTAGCAATGCTGAGACTAATCTTCTTAATGTCCCTCTCGTCCGTTCTCAATTAAGGGGAGCAGAAGCCCTGGAGGCCATCCGTATATTCCGGCTAGGTAAGTGTCTGAGGAGTTTTCAGTGGGAAGAAAGCTTGTGGCTGGCCATGTTTTCTCTCTAATTTCAACATGGTAGCATGTAATTTGTGTGTGTATTTGTGTGCAGTTTCTTACGGAGTTGCTTTGACCGGTTTCTATGTCTTTTCTCTGTCTAGTTTTTGTATATAAATAATGTGTTCATGAAAAATGCATGTGTGTGCATATATATATGTCTGTGCATATATATGTCTGTGCATATATATGTCTGTGTGTCATATATATATATGTCTGTGTGTGTCATATATATATATGTCTGTGTGTGTCATATATATATATGTCTGTGTGTGTCATATATATATATGTGTGTGTGTGTGTATATGTGTATGTATATGTCTATATATATATGTGTGTGTGTGTGTGTATATGTGTGTATATATATATATATGTGTGTGTATATGTATGTGTATATATATATATGTATGTGTGTGTGTGTGTCTGTCTGGAAAGTATTCAGCCATTTAATATTAATAAAAAATAGTTAAAATTGGGTAATGGTGCCTTAGTCCCTTCAAAGTTTTTCTTTTTGGATCTCACACACTTATCCCAGCGTCCCTTCCACTTTTCAAAAGTCCTCTTTCGGGTTGCCATCAGATGCCTCATCAAGTTCTCCTTAATTTCGTCCACAGTCTGAAATCCATTTGGGAAAAGTCAGTGGCCGCAGGGAGCCAAAGACTGTAGGGAGGCTGACAGACCTGGGTGGTGCAATGTTTTGACAAAAAACCCTGTATGAAACGTGAAGAGTGCATAAGCTCGGTCATTGTGAATGCAACAGTCACACGGTACACAGGTTCACTCAGTTGCATCTCACTACCAACTGAGGAACCCCATGGGCTGGAGAGTGTCTGTTCACACATGCACAGTAAGATCCCCTCTGATTGGTTGCCGCACAACCGGTACTTGAGATATACAAAATGGCTAGGCACCTTCCGGACAAACATTGTGTGTGTGTGTGAGTTTGTGTGTTGCAAGAGATTTTCAGTTTATAACTTGTTTTCAAAAAAAACACTGACACAAGGAGAGATTTTCTTTTATCTACTCTGCACAAAAAACCTCAAAATACGTAAATAAAAATGATCAAACATTTTATTTTTAGATTGCTTTACTTCTGTTTCTTTTTACTTTTATTTAAATTTTTCTTAAAAAGATATTTCTGTCTTGTTTCTTTATCTATGCCTCTTTATTTACAAAGTACCCCTCCTTTGCCCCCTTTCTCCCCTAGATGTTTGGAATTTTGATTGTTCAACTACAATTTAGTTCCAGCTGATAAGTCTGACTTCCAGATGCCTCGTTTTGTTTTACTTAACTTTATCTCTTTTTTATTTCTCTTAATCATTTGCTTTCTCTCTCTACATATAATATTGCTTTCTTTCTCACTTTACATCCTTTCTGTTTTTTATTGCTTTTCTTCCTCCTTCTCGCTTACCTTACACCCAATGTTTAGCCATTGTCCTCTTCTCTGCCCTTTTTCAGTTCCCTTTTTTTAATCAAACATCTGTCTGGTCTTCTATCCCATATCCCTCCATTTTGTATACCGAAGAGTTCCTTACCACAACAGTCACTCCTACCTGGAGCTTCCCAATTCTCTCTCATACTTTCCTTTCTCAAGAGAACGAGGAAACAATCTTTTGTTGGTTGTCTGTTTCAGGTTTCCCAGACTTCATGCAATTCAGTGAATTCAAACACAGATTTGATGTCCTTGCCCCGCCAGGCCCCAAGACCGATTCCATGGATGAGCGACAGGTTCGTTTGCCAATATTAATTTTATTTGTTGTTCGGATTCAAATGTATTTATTTTACTGTTTATTTTTAAAATACTGTATATGCCAGTATATAGGATTGACTTTAATTTTTAAAAATATGCAAATATTACACTGTGTCCAATACACTGGTATTATAACTAGGGTCTATTTACCGAAGCTCGATATAGACAGTTATATGGCTTGAATGAGTTGGTGAGCTGTAGTTCTCCATATATCCTTGTTTTCCATTTGTCTTATCATCTAGCATATACAATTTCACAATTATCTTATGTTTGAATATTTATTTTGGTAAGAGTAGTTTCAAATAAAGATTGGAAAATATTATTGATATAAAACATGTTTAAAAGTGACGTTTTCATCAAATACTGAAACAATTTCTATGCATAATACTCAGATGAGCAGTTTGTGTATTTGAATATTTTATATTATATTTATACTATATTAATAAGTAGCAAATCAGCATATAAATCTTTTTTCATACAAGTTTAGAAGCAAATCTTATCAAAGGATTACGTCTTCAAGATAATTCATTTTTTAGATCAGAAAGTTGTTGACAAGCTATTTGTGATATATTGTGGGTTGTGATATATTAAAAAACTAGTTATTACCTGTAAAAAATATCTACCCATATTTCTGTGGAGTTTGAGCGGTTTCCTCACATTCTCTT
>VCCN01002840.1:194824-205020 GCA_006491835.1 Architeuthis dux | reverse complement strand
AACAAATTACTGATTCCAAACACTCAAAAACTATTTTGTTCCGGGAAGTCAACTCTCAGGAAAGGAATAGTATCCTATACGATAATAATAATATATATAAATAATATATATTAGTTCCCATTGGGTTTATTTTCTGATGCTAGAATAAGGCTATTCATTTCACACTCTTTAGATTTCAACTGTTTTTCTAGTATTCACAAGAGTGCTCATTTCTTCTTCAAATATTATCTTGGTTCCTCATTGTTTTAATTTACTGAGTGAATGACAACTTGTCTTTTATATAATATTTAAAATATGTAAAAGTATAAAGATCTATAATTTTCTCTTGTTTTCAAAGGAACTTATTTTCTATTCGTTTTATAGACACCTAGTGATGCTTACTTTCAGATTCCCTCTGTTTTCTCTACTTCTTTTATATTGAAGTGAAAGGAAATGAGAAAAAAGAGAAAAAGTACTCGTCTTAGACGGACAATTTTACTGCACAATATTAACCCTAAAAACATTTTAGATATCAAATCAATCTTTTTGTATGTTAAACTAGACATAATTACAAGATATTTTCAGTTGCAAGTTTTCTGAAATTTTTCTTATTTATGGGGGCAAAACCTCCTCTGATGAAGTGATCATATATGGTTTTTCAAGCACAAGTGTACTTTGCAAAGCTTGCAGACCATATTGGTGTGTATTATGTTGTCTTTGTGCCTACAATATTTGCATGTGGCTGGCAGGTCCTCAGGTGATCATATATATAGTCACTTTAATGATTGCTTTTACTTTTTTCTGGTGGTCTCTACTACTGGAAATGTTAGTAGTGCATTAAAAGGCGTGGATTCAGGGAGGGGTCCAGGCCCCCACCCCTCCTCGAACAAAGCACAATGAAAAAAAGTTTTTTGTAAACATCTAGATGAAGAAATTTTATAAATAAAAAAACCCCAAATAATCCCTAGTGTATCCAAGGAGTGGTCCAGACCCCACCCTTTCCTCTGGCAAATCACAATGAAAAGTTTTTTTTTTAAATATCTAGATAAAGAAATATTATAAATAAAAAAACAAAAAAATACTCCCAATTTTTTTAAATTTTTTAACAAAGTATGTGTGCCACTTCAGACATTGTATTTGCCAATTGTTCTCCCTGTCTATAATTTTAACTTCATCTGATTAGGGCCTGCGTCCACTCCTATCCTTCCATAGCCAGTTTATCAAATATATCCAACACTCAATAAAATAATTAAAAAATGCTCTGGAAGCCAAATCAACAATACTAATACAATACAACAAATTTGTGATAAATTAACCTTTAACCCTTTATGGAGCAAGTGACTATATATGATCACCTGAGGACCAGTCAACCACATGCAAATATTATAGCCACAAAGACAATATAATCTGCACCAATGTGGTCTGCAAAAATCAACACTGAGGTGTTATTCTTTTTGTCAATATCAATTTTGTCTATCTGTTCATTATATTGAATGTTATTCTTTAATTCTATGGTTTATTTAACTTGCTACTTTAATATTTTTTATATTTTTCATTTTTGTTCATTTTTCCATTTTTGGTCACCATATATGATCACTTCACCAAAGGGGGTTTTGCCCCCATAAACAAAAGGATTTCCGAAAACTTGCAGCTAGGTCTAGTTTAACATACAAAAAGGTTGTTTTAATATCTAAAATATTTTTAGTGGTGCCCTATAAAAGTTTAAAAGCAAATTTTTATTATTTTGTTTTTCATCTAATATAAATAAGATTCCTAAATCTTATTCTTTATAACTTTATTTATTTCTTCTGTGGTAAATTTCTTTGATTAATTCTTACTTTGTTCTTTTATCAAGTCTAAAAAGCTACGGCTCAAATGTGAGTGAAAAATGCCGGATCACATCTTACTTTCTTGTTTTTGATGTTTATCTGTAATTTGTTTTTAATTTGTATTGTTTTCCCTGTATTCATTTGTGAAAATAATTTTGTCCATTTGGACCCACCCTGCTCAAATTCCTGGATCCGCCCCTTGATAATTGCTGCAGCCACAAAAGTCATGTTACCTTCTTATTATTTGGTATACTAGATGAATAACATTAAGTGGGACATTTTACCAAAGTGTAAACTGAAATTACAAGAGTAGATATTTGCAAAGTTTAATCTGAAACATGTCTGCAATAGTGAGGTAATTCAAATCTCCAGTGTATTTTACAATATAGTGATACACATTGAGTATGTTCTAATAACTTGCTTAAAGGCCAACTTTGATGTTAAGCAACTTCCTATTTATAGAGTTTATATTATAATTATTTGCAAATGGTAATTATCACTAAGCTTAATTATCATTATTAATTATTTTTAAAGTATCATCACTGGTATGCCACTATAGCTGACAGAAAAGTGCAGACAGGTCAAAGGTTCTTCCTTGCTTAGTCGTCATTTTCTTATTAAGAAAACTCATACAAATGACTGTAATTAGCAGTTAACAGATTTAGATTTATCTCCCTTGGACTGACATTTTTTTTCTGTGTCAATTTATACTTAATCAAAAGTTACTCACAAACTGGCAGCCCAATTGAACTAAAAATTGCTTTATTCTCTAAGTTAGAGCATTTTAATGATATTGCGCTATGATGTGCGATTTTTGCTGTGTTACGGTAACAAACACACAAACATCGGATCATTATAATATAAAGCAAAAGGTATACTTTACGAAAGCACTTTACACCACTTCACTTTTACGAAATACCTCAAGCCACCATAGCTTTGAACAGTCTGTGATCATCTGTGCTTTATCTTGATTTGTTTTGTGCATCCATTAGCAAGATGTGTCCTCAGGTATCAGAGAGCTTGTAAGGGTGTTAGTGTAAAACTGGAAGACATTAAGGGCTGTTTTGGGGTCTGGGAACGCTCAAAGATCTTTCCCATATAAATTAATGATAATTGCTTCTTTGGTTTACAACATTTTGGCTTACAAAAGGTTACATAGCAATGCTCTACTTTTGGATCCAGAGGAAACCTGTATATATTTTATTTTGATATATATTCAATGAATTGCAAAAGCAGTTGTAGCATTTTTTTCATCATTAAAGAAACTATATCTTCATCATTGGAACTATAATACCATCTTTCTACAGATGTATGTACTTTGTTTGTGTTTGGGGTTTGTTGCAAATTTTAAAATACATGTAAGTTCTTAAATATTGAAATATTAGCAAAATTATCCACTCCTGTCAATTGAATACTGATGACCTGCAGAGTTTTTCAGAGCAGGGCCTGCCCAAACCTTTATGGGTCCCTAAGCAGAATTTGATTCTGGTGGCCACAGGGCCCTAAGCAGCGGCTTAGTTTGCTTATGCGTCTGGCTGGCTATGTTTCAGAGTTATCTTCATCCTTTATGTCTGGGAGGATCAGATGTTTATATACTGAGTATGTGCATGTATTGAGTGCATAGATAGATAGCTACAGATCATGAAAATTATAAAGACAATTATTAATTAATAATTAATTGGGAACCCATATCAGCCCAGCATCAGTGTTAGCGATTGCAAAACAGTCGGCCTATACGATCTAGGCCGCCCGTTTCGCAATGGCTAACACCAAAGCCGGGCTAATATGGGTTCCCAATTAATTAATGTCTTTATTTTGTTGGATATAAAATTATCCATTCCTTGATTTCATAGCTACAGATGTATATAGATGCCTTTCTGTAATTGTTAGCGAGCCATTTCTACTGTAGCAAGTTCAATTCTCCCTGGGTGATCCACATGTGACCTTGTGTGAGACTACGCTAACCTTAGTAAATACCAATATGTATGAACACACCCCTAATCAAGTTCCAGTTTCTAAGGCCTGAACACAACCTAGATGGTTATGGTTTAACTGAAATGACCATTTCTAATTTCTGTATTTTATTATTGGAAAGCAAATTGATATGTTTACTTAGTTCAATTTTGTCCAGTAAATAAATGTTTATGTCACTGGAGATCTGATGCTTATATTATGGGTGGGGTTGATGCTTTAGCCAGTAGCAATAAAGGCTTATCTATCCATCACCATATGTAAACTCTATCTTCTTTTTATCTTTTTTTTTTCTTGCTTCACCTGTGAAGCAACAAGTCTTATCAGCCTCATTACTCATTTTTGCTTGATTCCTCCTTTACCAACTAGTGTTATCTTTCATTTGCCTGTCACTGGCATTTTTTTTCACCCTATTAAACTCACACCCCAGTACCGCTACTAGCCTTGTGTCAACTCGATTATACAAACAAAAACAGCTACAAACACAACTTTCCATTTTTAATTCATATTTTTTTCCTTCAATTTTGCAGTAATAGCATATAACTCCTTTTTTCCTTGACCTCTTCATCATCTTTATCTCTATCTTCTGACTAGCCCCAAATTTTTATCTTTCCTTCCAAAACCTATACCCCCCCCTACCTGTATTATTTTTAATCTTGTCATTCTTACCCTCTTTCTCATTTATCTTCCAGTTCCCTTCATTCTTTTCCTTCATTCTTTTCCTTCATTCTGGAACTCTCTTTCCACTTATCTTCTCAATCTCCTTCATTACTTTCCTAGCTTCCTTCTCTTTCTCCCAGTATTTTTCCTAATTTCTTTTTCAGCACCTCATCCCATTTTAAATGTCCTTCCTATCCTTTTCCAATCGCCTTCCGTTTTCTCTCTAATCGGCTGTTCCGTTCTTTCCTTTTTCTTCTTCCAGTTTTCTATTTCAATCCACAACCTCTTCCCTTTTTTTTTTTTCACTTTATCTTAGTTTTTACTTTATTTTCTCTTTGCCTAAATACATTCTTTCCTTTCATTAACTATTCTGTCATCCAGCTTGGGATCCCCACCCACACAGAATTGACAAAACAATCTTTCAAGTTAATTCTCTTTATTCTGTTTTTTTTTTTTATGCTGATTACACTTTAGTGATATTTGATACAACTGAAAGCAGCCGGTCGCAGAGAGATTGACTAGCACAATACATCGCAACATACATTCTGAGATAAGACTTGAAAAGAGAAGCTAAAGGTACAGAATGATTTCAGAATCGGTCCAAGAAAGCAATGAAAGGCTTACTTAGCAAAAAAAAGTATAGTTTATTATTTGGAAAGTAAAGAATACTTTATCTATTGGTTGAAAGTGTCTTTTTCCCCCAAATAATTCTTCATTTGAGGAACGTTTAATCCAAATATACAAAACTAAAACACATTGTGTTATGTTGTGTGTAACACTTTTCTATGAGCGCACAGATATTACACTCTGATGCTAGGCAAAAGTGCCAGGGAGCGACACTCTAATCCTAGGCAATTCCCAATTTTATGTTTGATTTCTTCATTTAAAATTATAATCTAATTCAACTAGATTACTTTTCTGACACTTGTTAATTCTTACCACAGATTATTCAAGATTTGCATGTGTGTGTTTTTTTTCTCAAATAAGCCATTTCAGTAAGGTTATACATTGTGATATATGGACAAAACTACTCCAGTCTAGCATTTGATGTGTGCGTTATTCAGCTGTAACTTAACTACTAACTTTTTTTATAATGTTATGTTTTTTTTGGGGGGGGGGTAGTATCATTATGACTACCTTTAGGCTACACTGTCAATTTGGTTGTCTATTTTGTACTTGAAGGAATTGAGCTGGGTCATTAGCTTATTTATGAGGTCAAGTCATGTCTGGCCTAAGGCTATAAAAACTTTTGCAAAATTGCTTCCTTGTCTCATTGCACCAGAAGTAACTGTATGTGGGGGTTCTTTGCTGATTCCTTCTTTTAGGGCAAGAGAGGAAGGGCCTATTTTATACACAGCTGAATTCTGAGTGCCAGGCAGATAAGTATTTGGTTGACCATTCTTTCAGAATAAAGATTAAGTGAGACAAAATGCAATATAATCAGTTGGCCAAACAAATGGTTTTATATCATTATAAAATATGCCAGAAACAAAAATGGTATCGGTTTGTGTTGAAGTAACTTGAGAAAATTCTTTACAGTCTAATCTTGTTATATTTATCTTTTATGCTGATAATTATATATGGTTTTGTAATCTATATTATAATGATCCAATTTCTGTATATTTATTTGTGGGTTTGTTATCGTAACCCAGCAAAAGCAGCACAATCTTTGTTAACACAATACCATTAAATGCTCTAACTTGGAGAATATAGCAATTTCCAGTCTAATTGGGTCACCAGTTTTCAAGTAATTGATTTTATTAAGTATAAATTGACAAAGAAAAATGTCTAAGGGGGATTACTCTAGGTCTATTAACTGCTAATTGCAGTTTTTTTATAAGAAAATTAAAAAGATAAGCAAATAATTATAATATATATATTCTATAAATTGGAAGTTACTTGACAACAAGCTTAAAAGCCACCTACCAGCAGCGTTTAAGCTAGTATTGATAAAAACGACTTCTGAAGTCAACCAAATGTTTTTTTGTTTTTTTTAAAAATATATTAAAGACAATGATTATCTACAGTATGCTTCTATATTTTGTAACCAGTTCTTACCTGGATACAGCATTTTATTTAACAAAATTCACATTTTCTTTTTACTATATACCTATCAAATGCATGAAAAAAAGAGAGTTACAAACATTTTTGTAACACAAGAAAATTGTAGGTAATCATGAATAAATTGTGTGAAATTTGTTGAGATTTTGCTATAACCTCTGTTAAAATAGTGTACTTGAAAAGTTTTGTTCAAAAATGAATTGTTAGCTAAAGTATTTAGTGTTATGGAGAAAATATAGATAATTACTTATTTAGTAGACAACGATAATAGAATTAATTATGATATTGATATCAGTACTTATAAAATCTAATGATGAATAAGTCTGTATCAATAGAGACTAACCCCATTACAGTAGAAATGAGGAATAGAACTACTGTATATTTCGACAGATAAGGCAACCATCAGATAAGATGAGACCCCAATTTCAGTCTGAATTTCATGGTTTTAGCTCACTGTTTAGTCACTGTTTTTGTATCTGGCCTATAGGACGACCCCATTTTTTGGATACTTAAAGTTATCCACCAAAATATACAATATTCTTAGCTTATTATCTACAGAATGTAAAATAAAATTAGTCATTTGTGTTCAATGCATTGAATATGGAATGAATTTAAAATATCTAAAATGTACAACTAAAACAGTCTGTTTTTTCTAAAATATCTCAGTATGCAAATACCTCAATAACTTTATCATTTTTAATATCCCAGACACAGGGACTAGATAATAACCTTGATGTATGTGTGAGATATATAATAAATATGGATGAATGAGTGTCAGTAGTAAAAAAAAAAGAAAATAATCTCATACTGCTTAATTATCAAAAGTATTCAATCACACTTTATATATCAGAACATCAACTATTTTTGTCTTAATGACAGCCTATTCTCAGGTTAACACTAACCCTAAAAATGATAAGCTTTATATAATTAACTTTGTTATCAGTGTATGTATCTGTGAGCATTTCTACATATTTATTTATGTATGTATCTATTTTTATCATCTACTAGACAACCCTGTGGCCTGTTGGGTCACCCTTTGAAAGAAAAGTAGAGAAATCTGATGTGACCAGAATGAACATTACATGTAAAGGCCTGATTGCACCTGGATTTTTTTATTCATTTGCAAATAAATAAGGCAGATTACTCTATAACTAGCATTTAATAGTTATCTCCCTTGAATATTCTGTTTGTCATAATTTTTTACACATTCTTTCACTTTGTGCATATTTAGGAGTACCTTAATTCAATACAGGGTGTTTCAAAAAGATTTGACACTTTTTAAACATTTATTTCTGGATAACTACAAATGTTAGCAACATGAAACTTCCACCACAGGAAAGTAAAACCCTTACATAAAACATTGAACCGATAATCCATTTCTTCCCAAACATATCCTGCGTGGATTATCGGTTTGATGTTCTTTTTTAAACACCCTGTATATATAGCAATAATGCACCGTTTTGGCTAATTAGAATTTTAGTATTATATAGGTGTAGATAGTGATGGTTAGCTAGCTAATCTCACAAACTATTGATAGTCTTTTCAGTTCTCATTGGGTGCTTCATTATTATGGCTTTGTGTCAGACTATGCTAAATATCTTTCTCTTTCTCTTTCTATATCTTTCTCTTTCTATATCTCTATCTCTCTCTCTATGTCTCTCTCTATCTATCTATCTCTCTATCTCTATCGTACTGCCTAAAATGAACTCACTCAATGAAGTAAAAATGAACAAGTTCATTTAAATCCTGACAACAATACATTTTAGTCCATTGTTTGGGAATTTTTAACACTGCCATTATGTTTGACACATTCAGCAATGGATCTGCTCTTTAAGAGCAGCAAAGTCATATTCAAGTTCTTAAAAAAAATAACTACTTTTAAAGAAACCTTAAGTGAGCCTGTTGTAATGCCACTTTCTCCATAATCTTTTTTTTCTTCTTTTTTCTTTCTGCGATCCTTTTTTTCTGATCCTCTTATCTTTTCACTTAAAGTGTTAATCAAAATTTCCACTGACATTTTTTAATTATTCTCTCCTTGACATGATTACCATATCACGATTAACTCGGAAATTCCTTTATAATTGAGATAACTCTACTAGAATGTCTTTGGCTATGTCAGTTTAGGAAAGAATAATTATTTCTTCTTTCCAACTCCAAAGTTCCTCATGTTAATTTCATTTCATTATTAATGGTAAAAATAAATATATAATATGAGGTTGACTGTCATCTTTTAAATGACTCAACACTGGGTTTAGTTCTAAAATCACTTGAGAGAAAATAAAAATTTGAATGAAGACAGAAATTATGTTCACCCACTTCCTACTCACTAACGTGAGGATACTGAAAATAATGGAACTCTGAAAAGACTTGATATTTAGCAATACTCCTAAAGAATTTTTGGTAGGACAAAATATAATGATTCAATAATATTTCTATAAATTATATAGTGCAATTCATATAAATAATACATTAAAATAATTAAAGTGATATAGTACTACAAACTATATTGATGAAGTGATAATTCAGTGTTGTGCGGTCTTGATGTAATTTGGCAACAAATCAGGGGGGATCTTACTGTACATGCGTCAACAGCCTGTGGGGCTACTAAGTCGGCAGTGAGACACCATTGAGTGAGCTTGTGTGACAGTTGCATGCACAATGACTGAGCAGGTCATTAACCACATACTGTGCAGGGTCTTTTGGCGAAACATTGCACTGCAATGTTCTTTCAGCCCCCAGTCCAGATTTAGCTCCCCGCGACCTCTCCAATAGTTTTCAGACCATGGACGAGATTAAGCTGAATGCGATGAGGTAGGTGATGGTGATCCCCAAAAAGGATTTTACAGACTGTTTTGAAAAAAAGAAAGAATGCTGGGATAAGTGTGTGAGGTCCCAAGGAGAGTACTTTGAAGGGGACTAAGGTGCCATTGCCCCAGGTAGGCTATTCGTTAATATTAAATGGCTGGATTCTTCCCAGACAGACCTTCTATATGAAAGTTCAATAATAAAGCAATTACTAATTTTAGAAAAAATTCCTCTGATCTTAGAATGCATTTCATCTCTTTAAAATTACCCCCCATTGGCCATACCAATCTATGCCCTTTGACTCTAAATATATTTACTTAAAAACTCCTTAAGAAATACAATGGAATCTGATTCTTTAATTGTCTCTCATCATTATTGCTTTTCTTTCACATGCTTTATACTTTTTTATTCTGCTTTTCTTTCACACTTAATTTATTATTCTTATTTTTTGTGGACATTTTTGACTTTTTAAAAAGGTATTCTTGTCATTTTTCACAGGCATTCTTGGTTTTTCTTTTTTCATTGTTACTTTTATTCTTCTGATCTCCCTTCTTTGTGCTGTTCTTTTTAAGACCATCTATGAACCAGAAAAAGGAGAAAAAGAAGAAATGAATCATTAAGTAAACTCATGAACCATATTTCTTCAAATCTTGAATGTCTGTGCTCTATTCTGTAAAGAAACAACAAAATTGGAAACAATGTGTATAAAGAAGTATTTGTTGTTTCGAATATTTTTTAACAATGGTTGTTTTATATGATCTTTAAAAAAAAGTTTAATTATAGATGTGAGATGTGCATCTCTCTCTCGCCCTTCTTTTCCCTCTCTCTTCTTTTCCCTCTCTTCTTTTCCCTTTTTTCCTCTCTCTCTCTCTCTCTCTCTCTCTCTCTCTC